>JAHWXV010071284.1:0-11791 GCA_024586415.1 Phrixothrix hirtus | reverse complement strand
GGTAACAGATTCAACGCCATTTTGTCACCAGATTTAAGTTGGTAACAGGTTCAACGCCATCTTGGAACTAGATTTAAGTTGGTAACAGATTCAACGCCATCAGCAATGTGAAACTGATGTTTAAGAAAGTAAATAAAATACACAGATTTAGTGTCAGAGAGCTACCCTGAATGTGCACTAATCATTACAAATTTACATTACCTTCTAAATAAATTGAGTGTAGTAAAAGATTAAGGACAGGCGAAAACTTGTCTTTTTAACATTAGAAATAAATATATTAATAATTAATAATACAGTGAATCATCAAGTAAATATTCCTAATAATTATGTTTTTGCAAATCAACAATCTTTTACAGGTATTAGCTTACTTATCACACGAATTTATTAGATAAAATTCCTATGTATGCTGGAAATCCTGTCAGCTCTTGCTGTATTTTAAAATAATTCGTAAAATATTGCGTAATAAGTATGCACTAATAAATACATTAGTTGCTCAAATAATTTTAATACGGCTGGAATTCATTAAAGTTATGTAAAAAGTTAGTTTTATAAAGTAAAAGAAATTAAAATAGAAATCTATTTGATTATACCTCGTATAATATTTTTATATAATTATCTAGAAATTTTATTAAAATTTAACATTGAAAATAAGTATAAAATATAACCAGTAAAACTATTTCAAATTACAAAGTAACAAATTCTACAACAGATATTTTAAAAACGCTGTGAAAATAAATAATACACCCGCCAGTGTTAATTTAATGTCATGACTCGGCCCGTAAAGAACAGAAATAAGCATGCAAATAATTAATGTACAGCGTAGCATTGAAATTTTGTTAAGTAACTATTTGCGTTGCTATCAAGGAAATGTAACATAAGCAAAGTACCGACGTAATCCTGAGGTCACGGGGAAATAATTTGGTTACTTTAGTGAGAAAAATTAATTAAGTAGGATAGCAATTGATCAGATACTAGTGAGATAGGCGGCGATCCGCTGTAGTTGTTTCGAAAGAGCTATTGCCTTTATTTAGGTTATCAAAACTGTCATCGCTGAAATTCTAAGGTATCCACAAAGCCTAGGCGCTGAAATGGAATTTCCGAATTAATTTGGATAACAAACCAACAGGAAGTCAGCAGTAATAATTTCCGTTGGTACTCACCCGCAGGGTCATTTATCTATTTGGACAATAGGGAATATCTTCCGAATCGTAAGAGCTACTCCATCTGTAAGTGTCTACCGTTTATTCGTTTCTTGCATCTGATAAAGAAGGTTTGTTCTTTCTGTTTGCCCGCATAGTTACACAATTTGTTACCAACGCTTAATAACCCAGTTTCATTGGAGTAACGTAAATTAATTACAGGACGCTGTCGGCCGATTTAAATGTTTATGAAACAAATGAATTACGAACTCTAATTATTTGTATAATTGTTTAGTTAAAATATTTGATACCGAAACTCGGAATTTATAATTTTGATTTGTTAAAAATTTAGTAATATTTAGTAATGGTAAATTTAATATTTACACCTTAATAATGTAGTTTGGTTTATACAAATTAGAGAATGCCTGTGTACCCACATTTTTGTTTTATGTATATTTTGCAATGACGTTAACGTAATTGAGATTCGTTTATTACTAACTAATCTTAAATAATCGCTCCCGATTGTAGGGATAACTTGAATTTGCCAAACAAATAATTATAAATCTTGATGCCGTTAGCCAATATTTATCTTGTTCCTAGAATTTAAATCATATTTAACCAATTTGATAATAACTTAATCTGTTATTATACAGTCTGTTTTTTATGAGAATTTACGTACATAAATGTAATTTTGTGCTAACTTATGGTTTTTATTTCACCAACATAAATCTTACCTTAGTTATACAGTGCGGGTGCAATAAGTTTAAGAACGATGCAGTAATACTTATCAAATAAAAGTCATAAAGCATGTTTCAAATTAAACTCAGAATTTTTACACTCTTGCATTTTCAAAAAAAAACCTGTTCATGTATTATTGGCTCTAAATAAAAGTAATGCTAAACTTTTGGACAACGACAATTCAGCCTATAATTTTACTGACCCTACAAATCTATTTTGATATACAGAGGGTATCACCGATGTCATACTTCTTTTTCCTGTCTGGATAATTAGTAGTATACTCGGATCAAAAACTTGCGCGAAAAGGGGCTTCACTCCTAATTCTATAATAAAGTTAATACTCCGCAATATACAGAAGCCGTCATAAATAGTTAGCACGTATAGTTTAGCATCTTCTCTTGCAGCCTTATCCCGTATCTCTATTGTTACAAGAGTTTCTGTCTCCACTCCAAAGTTAGATCTTAACATCTCGACATACAGGGTATTTCCTTAAACATTACCTAGTAGCAATTATTGACTTGAGAACGGTGGCGCTCACTATTACCGATTTTGTATTAACTTTACAGTGTTCAGCCTCAAAAGTACCGATGAACCCCGCCTCACTCCATTGTAGCTTTGCCGGCCGTGGTTAAACACTCATGATTTAACTTGCCGCATGCGTAATTGGTAATTCATCCCATAGAATTATCCGATTAAAGTACAGTCGTTGAAAATATTATTATCTAATTTTAACTAACTAAAGACAATGCTCAAATAAATAACCTTACTATCAATTCGAAGCACACTGTCTTTACTGGACAAATTTATGACTCTAGTAATAAGTCAAAACAACCTTTAATAAGTGAATTTGAAGACGAGAATAAAACAAACGTCTAAAAAATTGCTTATTGATTCTTATAATAGAGTAAGATCTCTTTTAAAAACGACACAAAAATGTTTTATTAAAAGATAACTTCTCATTAGATACAGAACTAAAGTAGTCTTTATGTCACGCTTCGTCTCGATTTGATCCAAAACTTATTTCGAACTAATTATAGTTAAAAAGTTCACAATCTCGGAATTTGACTCCTCAAGAATTTCATTACAGAAATTTTAATGTCGAAACTTGAACTTAGAATTCGATTACCAAAAACAGATGACAGATTTAGAATATTTCCAAGATGAAAGACAGAATTACGATTGTAACATGACATGCAATTTAAAAGTAAATATTCACATTAAAGTTTTTCTAGAAATTAGACTTGGAAAAACATGAAATACTTTAATAGGTATAAGTAACTTCTGAACAATATTTTAAACATTATTTACTTATAAATGCGTCCCAGGCTTCAGCTAAAAATATTGCTTTGAAATAATATATCATTGTAAACACATCATAAATACCTTTCCAAAGTTTCTTTTGCTAACTTATTTAAAGAATATATCTAATTTACCATTTTAGAGAATGTATAGATTTAACGCGATTTGATTCTCTTAGAGAATGGTTTTTCGGATGCTTGTGAAATCATTTTCTTAGGCGGAACAATGACCGGAAAGTATTATTCATCGTCATTGGGCTAGATGAATGAAGGAAATCAAAGAAAATCGGTCACATTTGGCAAAAGAAAAGTTTTGATCACCACGATAGTGCAACTGCGAGCATGCATTAATTACATTTATAAATGCTTCCACATACCACATTGGCTCCTTTTGACTATTTCTTATCAAAAACGTACAAACTTGGCTTGTTGCTAAAAACAATTAATCCAATGAAGAAGTGTTCTTATTTTACTGAAGGCATTAAACGCCTTGAATATCGTTGGAATAAGTGTATTGGGTTGGAGATGACCTATGTTAAAAAATAAAACATTTTTACACCAAAAAAAAACTGCTTGCTTAACTTCTGCCTGACTTAATGAACTGCCCTCGTATTCATTCCATGATCGCGTTTAGTTTCAAATAACAAATGTGTTTATCAAAAGTTATATCAGATTTAGAATAAAGTCAAATGAGTATAGCGACCTAGTCGCTTCAATTCGAAACATAACGCTATAATATGAGCGGTCATATAAAATAATTAATTTGTATTAAAGCGAACAAGTTACGGTAACAGAAACGTTATATGAGCGTAATTTGAAATATAGGACATATTTTAGCCAGATCTGTAAACGTAGGTGGCAAATAACGATTACAATAAAAAAATATTTTTCCATTAACCTACCTTATTGTATTTGGACCTTGTATGTATGGGGATGGAACCAATATGAATCTAATGAAACCGCAACTTACCTATAAATAACGATAAAAATTATTATATAAATCATAATTTGAATTATAGAATTATTTATAAGAGCTAATATATGCGGAAAATCATTTTTATGTTCATAATTTGTGAATAGGCAAGGTCATCGAAATGTTGAAAATTATAAAAACTGTCGCTTCATAGACAGAAGTATAATCACAAATTAAACTGACCTCATTCCAAATCTAGAGAAACCACCGTTTTATGCACACCTATCAAATTTGAAAGTCGTTGTTAAACCCACATAATTAACAATTAAAAAACTGCCCTATTCTCACATTAGAAAATTGAAATAAGTTAATATTGTTTTGAAATTTCTAAAAGTATAGTAAATATGCCACGACAAAGATGGATAAACGTGCGCGTACAGGATCCCGCTTCGCAGCAAAATAAAGAAAAATGTCCGGCCGGCCCTAGTACCACGGAGACTAGAGAGTGGGGTACAGTTACATAAAAAAGGAAGATAGTCGGTATAATCATCGAGAAAACTATCAAGGCTGATGTACGCAAGCTTCGCTTCCCGTATCGTTGGAGGGAATCCCGGAATCGAAGCTGACGACGTCGACAGTTCCGAAACAGGTACGAACTTACGCAGGAAGCAACCTGAAATGCCTAAAGAAAAAAATGAAGACGAGCGCCACACACTTGTCTTTGGAAACGCTGGTGAGAATTTGGACGTACAAGAGTGAAAACGTCGTAGATTACTTCGATGATAAAGGCTGGACTTAAAATTACTCGTAAATGTTCTGCTTCGCACGCCTAGGGCTATGCGGAAAAATATTTGTAAAAATATTCGTAAATAGCCTGTAAAGGAAATTAATTAAGACATAACAGTACATAAAGGAAAAGAAAAATCAAATTAAGGATATAATCAGTTTATTCCGTTTCGGAAAATAGCGGACAGTAAATGGCAACGTATAATTTATAATAATCTTCCAATACAGTATGATAATAAAAATTCAGTGAACTTTGGAGAAGTGCGTGCATAAATAAATTTAGCTAGTATAGTTTATAGTTAACAAAACATATTGAGAACCTCAGGTTCAAAATAACACGTGTGCGCTACAAAGCTACAATATCAGGCGATGTTATTGCATATATGTTTCGACAGCACGAAACAAGCCTTACAACGTAGAATTTAAATAACATAGGATTTGCAAAAAAAGATAAATTTAAGGTGTTTGTGAACTTGATTCCTATAATTTAAATTAGATGTACAGCATCAACAAAAGTCAAAAATCTATCAAAAGGGATTAATAATTAAACGAGGCAACTCGTTCGTCGGACGTCACTGCGTTGTTGTGCGGATTTACTTTTAATAAAAATAAATTAATTGTTGGAATCCGCACGCCGCTAATTAAATATGATTCGTCCAAGAACGCCCTTGCATAAATTATGCATTTAAAACTATGGTAAAATAACAAGTTAAGAAAAGATACTGAAGCGCATTAACATTAACATCGTCGAGTATAAGTAACAAATTATTACATTTAGGAACGAACTTAAAATTACAGAACAATTAATTTCTATTTCAAAATTACTAGTAAGAAATGTATAGGCGAAATCAAATAATCATAATGAATAATCTAAATTAATATTACTGTAGTATAAAACAAAATGTAGAAAGTAAATATCAGAACGCGAAGCAGCAATTCTTAGGTACCAAAATGGAACGGAATCTCGCCATCTTCGGCGGATGCCAGTAAGAAAGATAAGATAAACTGATCTGGATGTAGAGGTTTTCAAAGAAAACGAATTTTATCCTTAACAAACCAAATCCATCGGCACGAAGCTACGGGACAGGCGCTCCTTCGCGAAACCGTTAGTCACCGCACTAGCGCTGTAGAAAGGTAAAACAAAGGGCGGCTTTGGTGTGGACAAGTAGCAGGTTGACCAAGGCGAAAGGAGCCTTCCAAAGCGTGGCCTCGGGCTTATCTAGAAGTTGTCGGCGGCTTTATAACCATGCCGTCGATTCCACAAACGTAACGGGCATTTTAAATCTCGTACTTAAAACACTATATATAAACAAAGACAAATCGATCAACCAACCTTGCACACAACCAAGGGATGCTTATTCGCCCTAAAAAAATGTAGGCGTTTCATCCAAAGAAGAAAATATACTAAAAGGAAGTTGTCGAAATTAGACGGAGCGAAACAGCGGCGCGGGCACACGATCAGAACAGATAACCATGCTTGCGAATAAAATTCACAAAATACGGAGGTAGGCAACCCAAAACGCATCGAAAAATCAAAAACGCGATAGTAAAGACAATTTACTAAAATTAGTTGATTTCAAATTAAATCAAAAGTACTCGAATGCTCAAAAATGTCAACTAACTAAAAGAGGCTGTTACATACAAATATAAATAGCCTTACGGTGTTTCTAACTTTAAAACGTAGTTTCTTAGACTGTAATACAAAAGTTTAACAAAGTTTAAAAGGTGTACCGCTATAAAACCCCCGGTTTGAATATAAAAATCCATAGTGTAAAAAGAAACTAAAAGCCGAAGGGGTGAAAAATGATTTGTACAAATAAACATTATACAAGAAAAAGCTTTTGGTTGCAATAAAGTATGAAAACATTAAATTACGCTATCAATTGCCTAAGTATCCAAACAATAAGTCCAGCCGACATTGATGTTAGCGACCTTCGATTGCGTCGCTAAACAGCTGAAACGGAAACTCAATAACTGATCAATACCAGAGCAACGCAAGAAGCGTCATCTTACATCGTCGAACAGGGTGATGAATTAACCAATCGTGTCAGCTTTGAGAAAGATCCTTTGACGTTATCGTGTAAATTCCGACAAAGATAATGCTAGCTCAGGCATGTACAAGTAAATAAAATAGATTACATCTGAGTTCTATCCACGGCGTTCCGAAGTCAACGGAAGCTAATGCCAAAATAAATAATAGATTTTCGAACCTAAAACGGGAAATTTAAGCAAATTATTCGAACGCACATCTATAAAAAAATAAAGGCAAAGCTTCACAAGGTCAGGGTCCAGCTGGTTGCATACCCTCACAATTTAATATACCTATCAATTTCAGCGTGTCTCGAAAATAATTTATGGCTTGGACACAGATCCATAAATCCTAACTGGAAAAGGGGAATTAACCAGAAGGAAGATAATCCATAAACAAAGATAATATTAAATCAAGAATTTAAAACGTAAGTAAAGTTTTGAAAATTCTTCAAATAACTATTTTGTAATAAAATATGAAAGGCCTATTTACAAAGATTACAATTTAAAGTTTAAATTTGTTTTACTTAACATAACTTTGTTTTTAAGACCAGGTCGCTAGCTCTCCTAGTAAACTAAAGTCACTGATATACCTGATTACATCTTTTCAGAGATATTGCTAAGGAAGCTACTCAAAAAAAGGTTATAGACATTTCATTCTAATTGTAGATGTATGATTTCTGATTATTTATATTTATTTTGTTGTTATTTTATGAAATAAATGTATAGAACCCATATGATTGCTATTTAACGGCACAAACATTGACCGTAAATAAATTTGAGCGTGACCCACAAATTTTAAAATAAATACTAAAAATAAGAGTATCAAAATTTACCTTCAAATTAAACTACTTGGCACAGTAAATATATTGTCCGAAAGGGTATCGCCCTAAAGCTTAATTAAATAATAATGTCTGGAACTAGCTTGACTACCTTTACTAAAATCTAAATATTACGTAAAGTCAAGTACGTAATAAATTAATATTAATAAATTGCTCAACACTGCCAAATTGGTAACCAACATCGTCATCTAGCGAATTTTAAATTTATTGATCTTAGAACATTAATGCTTTTGAAAAATCGTCCGATTCATTGAAAAATAATTTGTTTAAAGCTACAGAACCGTTCATCTAGGTGAAAGTTCACACAAAGCTTTAAAACTGATTATCTTCGTTATAAAATATTAATAATAATCGTAATAAAGTTTAGTGAATTAAGAAAATCAAAATGAATTTAAAGTAAGAGGTTGTTGCGATGGGCTTTGGCAATCTTTACACGATTGATAAACAAATAAATTTTTAAATAAATCGAAGCTGCTAATTTGTTTAGATTTTATCCTTAGGGGATAAGTACTTTTCTTGTTAGGACGATTTAGCAACTAGACAGAAAGTAGAAAATATCAGGACTTTATGTAGTTTGCGGAAAATGTATGTTAAACCGTTAAACGTTCATTTTTAAACAAAACACAACGTTACCAAAAAACCAAAGGATTTTCACGTATTCTATCTACGACTTGTTCTATAGATCCAGATATTTTTGAATCCCATGAGTTTGAAAATTACTCCAAATAAGATATGGCTCTGTATACATTTAAATACCTTCTTTCATATAGTCTAATAAAACGTATAAGTTAACTTTAAAATTATTTGTTCCAACCCCACCCCATTCAACTTGTTTTGCCGATCATCGCGAAAAGCATTTCAGCTTATCTAAAGTCTCCGTATTTGTAATTTACAAATTTTACAGTAGTCCTTTAAATCTTCTTTGAATTATCGTGGAGAAAACTATTATGACTACCCTTTTAACATCTACACTATTTTAGAATATCTCTGCATATAAAATATACCGCTGCATGCACTTTAATGCGTTCGTTCACATAATTTAATTAAAATTATTATATCTAGCAAAATTTTTGTCCCAAGAAGCATCTACCATTAACACAATGAATTCATTTCATTTACTACGTGTTAAGGCCTTAAAACATAAAATTATAAAGAAGCATTATATTAATTTGTACACACAGCCCCATATGAGTTGAAATAGGGTCTTTTAGTTAATCTGATTAAAGTAAAGCGTGGGTGCGCTCACATTTGTAATTTAAGTGCCAATTAAAATCAAAATCAAAGCCCTGTATTTTCTTTAACGGGCTTGAGCGAGTATTGCAACCGTGTTGTACACACAATCAACAACGTGTATACAACATATGAACCCAGTGATGGGAAATGCTTATTTATTTTTGCAACAAGAGCTTCTGTTGATTATAATATATAACGGCATGTAAGGTCCGTCTCTAAATTTTGAACCATTTAAATTCCCATTCATATAAATTATTACTTTCTACTTACACACTTTCCACCTATTTAAATTAAATTTTCCATATATCATTTATTTCTAACCTCACATGTAATTATTTCAGGTTTCGCATTTTCTATTTTAATATTATCAAAGTTAATTCAGTACTATTAAACATTTTATGATTTACATAATTCACTATTCACCTTTAAATAGTGTTTAACCATACCCGCTTATGGCTTTTTAAACAACCTTGATTTAATTTTGTCATGCGCATCGCAAGATAATTGTAAATCTGACCTTTTTGTAACGTATCTTTGTGAAAACGATACTAAATTTCTATAACTTGATAATTGTTTTTAAATTACCTTTAATTACTGTTTTAAGATCACTGCAACAATTTTACAGGTAAGCCTCAATGATTAATATGTTTCCTAATGATTTCAACTTTGCTATTCTGTAAATTAATTCCTAACAATTTATTTTAGTGATTTTTGTTGGTTTATTCTTTCCTGGGAGATTAACTACGTTTTTTTTTGATAGAAGATTAAATTTCTTTGCCAACACCTGGTTAAAAGTACCCCATCTCGCTGTCCAGATTTATGCAAGCAGTGTATTATTGGTGGCCTACCTTCTAAAAAATTACTGGAATATTTCATCAATTTACCTTCTGGACTTGAAAAGAAAATTTCTACTAATGGTTTACAACTATAAACAGTTATATATATATATATATATATATATATATATAAAACCAATAGCTTCGCACGCTCGCGCGCATACATGTACACACACACACACACACACACACACACACACACACACACACACAGCCAATTTCCATAAACATGATTTTCGGACTTAGAGCAGTTTCCTCAAAAAAGTGTATTTCCACTAAAATTTCGACATTGAAAATTTAGCCCTGAAACAATACTTTCTCTTTTACCCATATTTCATATAGGGTAAGAGAAAGTAAAAATCTGAGATAACACACGACTTTCTCTTATGCACACAGATGTGCAAATAGTGTCCACAAATGATTAAGTTATTATCTACGTTTATTTTGGAAACGATAATAGTAACGGTCACCCATCCAAATTACTGGACACGCAAAACCCTGCTTAACTCCAGAGATTTTCTCTGATAACTCGCTTCGTCACATTTTTTCAGGAAAAACTTGAAGTTTGTGTAATAGAATATCAAAGGCATAAGAAATGCAGGAAGTTTAAAAAAATTGTTATAGCCGGTTTCGGGAAAATCGCAAAAAACTTAAACATCGCAAGAATAAAGTGGCGCTTCCGGTGATTAGATTTTAATTAAATTCTTGTGGTCTCATGTACGGACGATAGAAAACACAAATATAGTTTTTGATTTTCATATGATGATTTGGTTTGGAGATGTGTTGTCCCCAATTAATACTCTAAGTATTTCCGGTTACTAGATTTTCACAAATTTATTAGAGAAACTCCTTGGTTAATATAAAACTAAATTATCTAGCTAACAAATATACTAAGTTTAAACAAAGTCGTTACAGCCAATTTCAAGAAAACCATGAAAATGAAGAATTCGGAAAATATCTAAAAATGACCGAAATAAAGTTGTACTTCTGGTTATTCGATTTTAAACAAATTTTTGATTTTGCATAGAAAGGCGATCGTGACCTGAACTATAAATTTTCATTTAGCTAGGTCGTTTGGTTTCGTAGCTATTTTATTCAGAGTTAACGGAGAAACTACTTCCGGTTACTCGCGTTACAGAAAATTTTAAAAGAAACCGCGTACATTATATGAAAGAGCATTAAGTATGTAGGAATTTTTAAAAAAATCATTATAGTGGATTTCGGGAATAATCAAAAAATGACAAGAGCAAAGTGACACTTCGGGTTATCTGATTTTACTGAAATTATTGAGGTCACGTGCTAAGGTGGAGAGAAACCGAAATACAAAATTATGTTTACCTACCACATTTTGTTTTCGAGATATCCTGTTCACAGGCACACACACACACACACACACACACACACAGACGGACACACATACAGAGACCAATTTTTAAAAACTTGATTTTCATACTCAGCTGACCCGAAAACGTGTATTTCCACTAAAATTTTGACATCGAAAATTTTTGGACGAAAACAATACTTTCTCTATACTATTTCATATAGGTAAGAGAAAGTAAAAAAAATCTGGCGTGAGACAACGAGCGACTTTCTCTTACACATTTTAAAGTTAATTTGAATTTATTGGCGTTAGTTGCTTTCCTATACACCTAAATTATAAAAATAAAATTAATTTAAAACCATAAATAATTCATCCATTCATAGTTTCCTTTGAATATGTACTAAGAGTTTTATAATTAAATTTTGATCTCATTTAAAGCAAGAATAATTTATAGATTTAAATAAAAAGTAATTATGTAAATAACGCAAACAAATCACTAAAATATTAATTTATTTTTATTTTGAGGACGGTAATTGGAATGGTCACCCATCCAAGTAACTCGCCAGACAAAACGTTGCTTAACTCTAGAGATTTTTCTCAATAACTCGCTTCAACGAATTTTCTCAGAGAAACCAATTAGTTCATGTAATATAGAAT
>JAHWXV010071251.1:0-13499 GCA_024586415.1 Phrixothrix hirtus | reverse complement strand
TTCATTTGTCGACTGTTGTTAGTTCCTATGATAGCTCAGTGGTTAGAGAATTGGCGCGTAAAGCCAAAGGTCCTGGGATCGAACCCCAGTCAGGGAATGATTTTTTCTAAATCTTTTTAATATCTAAAAATATACATAAACCATTATAGTTATATTAATTTTAGACCAAAAGCAATGTTCCTATATATATATATATATATATATATATATATAATGTTTATTCAGGTGTCAATGAAACTTTAAAATTGCCCCCACGTTAGGTTAACAATTATACGTGTCATGGTTTCAACGACAATTTATATAATTGTAGAAATTCTTATTTTAATTTTTGATTGATTAATTAATGGCGTAAGTATCGATTGAAGCTTTCTTTATAGATGTTCTGAAGAAACCTAAAATATTCTATAAAATCACTACAACTAAACACATATATATCCACGTCCTACCTTTGCGGCTCTACCTTGTATAAATTTGGGTAAATTTACTGAAACTCCTCGTATAGTAATTAAATTTAATAACTTAATACCTCCAGTAGTATACAGTAATAATAAAACCATCAGTTAGTTATTTAAAATTAAATGTTCATAAAAATTAATAAAAGTAAATAAAAAAAGACGGATATTAGTCATAAATTTTTATGTATCAATAATTTACGTTTGGATAATTGCGTAACCTCTTGTTAATTAACGTAAATTGTCAGGCTTGGGTTCTGTAATCAAATTCAGTAATTGCTTATTAAACAAGGAATTACAATTTGTTAATCTTCATTTTTAAAGTACCCAAAATAAATTTACATAATACCAAAATAAATCTAAACATAAAATAGCATAAAGCTTTTAAAACATTTTACCATATAGTAACATTTCACCCAGCTTGTATATAAGTCTTAACGCCGATATCGTGACAGTCTTTCTTATCACCGAATAACGAAACTTCACGATAGGCTGCCACGTTCCACAATGTTTAGTTCGAATGCACCAAACCACTGTCTTCTTCAACGATTATTTATAAACTAATTCGTTAAATGCATTTAACAACTCACTATCACTCGAATGAAATTAATTTTTTATCTCACATTTACTTTCTTCACGTGCTGTTTGTTCGGAATTTGTGTTAATTTGTAGAATATAAACAACCTTCGGGTGATTTATAATGACGCCATCAATTCTGTTATGAAATTTGTCTATCTTATTTTAGTAATTTAATTTAATTCTATTTTAGTCCCAATTGTTACCGTTTGTCTAACTTCGATACGAAATGGATTTCACCTATTTGGATTCAATTTTTCACCTAGATAAATTAATTACGATTTCAGATTTACAGGTAACTTGATAAATTCTCTTTACTTTGATTAACTTTATTCCATTTGTAGCTTATAATAATTCTAATTTTGTTTATACTTTATAAATACTTATTAATTTGTATTCAGACTTTATTTTGTTTACACCTCCTGAATATTTTACAGGTTGCACAATTGACCTATTTCCACTCAGTAAATTCAAATTAAATTTGTTTAGCCTCAATACATCCCAATGCAAGCTAGTTGAACCCTGAATTTATTTGAAAAAATATGGCTTGAACAAGCCCCAAATTTGTCGACTCGTCCCTTTTAGCTACAAAAAATGATAATAACATGCGCAGAAAACTTCAAAATTCTGAGTGTATTGTTATAAATGGACCCTAAATCTATAAAGGATTTTTAAATTATGAATGAATCTCCTTTTAATCTATTTGTTGGAAGATCATCCCTTATTTTTCAGAGAAATATTTTGATGGTTTGGAACTAACTATATCCTGAAAATTTCTTCAATTGTATTAAAATTTTAATGAATGGACTGGCCACTGGCCACATGTTCCTTTTAATTCCATTATCATCAAAAACTGTTTTATTTTAGGTAGAATTGGATATCTTGTTCATGTGGCAGTAATTAAACTCGCATACTTCAATTTTTTAAACAATTATTAACTTCATGTTGCACTTAAATTTACATTATACATTTATTGTTTAATTAGCAATTGCATGAATTAGTTGAACTTAATATTTCACTTGATATTGTAACTTAACCTACAAATTTATTTTATTTAGTTTTCTAAATTGATCACTGCATTTTCCTACAATTTTTATTTGCATGGGTTTACTAATTCTAATTTTGAGATTTACTTGTATTAATAATTCCTTTTTACTTGTTTATTTTGACCCACGGTTTGACGTTCGATAGCGTTCGTAGACTTTTTGGTTTTGATATTTGGAATTTTTATATCTAGGCAAATTTATTAAATTCAGTTTTGATTGTAGTGGTTTAAACTTCGCTTCCCTGCCCTAGGATTTTTTAGTTTCGCGTTTGAGACTGGGTAAAAACTCCTGGATTTTAATTAAATTTTATATGTTACATTCGCACTTAGAATTCTTTAAGAATTATGCTGTAGACGACGCCTCAGATTTTTTTATTTTATATTCTAAGCTCGCATTTAATCTACTCTGTCTGAATTATATTTCGACGTAACTTGATCTTTTCGCTGGCAGTAGCTAGTGTATGCCTTGTCACAGCATTTCACGAATAAAGGTGATATTTGTGTGTCTTAGTGCTTTTTATTAACTCTCTAGTAGTCAGCTTTCCGGTTTCTTTTTACCAACCACAAGTTTGCTTTTCAAGCTGTTCTTCATTCGCGTTTTTGTTTGTGGCCGTTAGAACCTTTAAGGGTGCTGTCCGGTCATCTTTATTGCTTGTCTTTATTGTTATTGCTACCTCAATTTACGGTGGTAATGTTTTGATTTTTTTTTATTTTTACATCGAAAGAACCCTGTTTGTGTATTTTTTTATTTAGTACAATTCATTTTGAAACTTAGATGTTTAGTCTATTTGCACTTACTATGGATTTTTATTTCCAATCGCGGGTATAACTGTTCACTTTTTGTTAAGGTTTTATTTTTTCCCCACTGTCCATTTCTTTATTATTTGAGAACTGCTTGGTGTAAGTTAAGAAATACAGTTATGTATTATTTCCTTTGAAGTATTTTTATAAAATTAAAATATGTAAATTTATTTCATTTTTCTAATGTTAGATCTGAATTGCTTTGAATTACAAGCTATGAGAATCCAACAGGGGGTTGCAATTAACTCTTGTAGTACGCACTTCCGTATAATAATTTTCAAGTATACTCTCTTTTAAACAGTCCAACTTCGCACAATTCACTGCAAAGCTGACATCCGCCGTTTGCAAGGAATTTACATTCCACCAGCGAGCAAGCGACTTACTGTCACAAATTCGTTATTTTTCCAAGTTCATACCCTCAAGGTTCTATTAACTTCTTATTAATCGACGAAAACTGCGGCCGGCACGGTTAGCTTATTTTCCTGAAATATTTCCCGTCGATCGATAGAATTTGCTCTGTGCCGGCAGATTTCTAATTGGCAATAGGACAAAAATAAATCATCTCAAAGTGACAGAAAACTACCCAAAACCTCTCCTCCTTGAAAAAGAATCGAAACTGTATTCACATAAAACACATAAATCCTATAAAAAATTAATAGCAAAGCAAAGCGAATGAAGAAATAAGACCTTGACGACCGAAGAGTTCTACCATTCAAATTGCCTTAAACAAAAATGATTAATCTAGGTTCACCGATAGTTCTTAGAAGAAAAAACGTATTAAACTAAAAGTTGTAGTAGAAACAATTTGATGGAAATTTTGATGTAAATATATATTGATTATCGAATTTATTTACTTCAAAAAGGGTGTAAGCCACTTCAAGATAGATAAAGGAAATTCTTGGTATTGATTAACACAATAAAAGGTGATGCCTCTTCAATATCTTGGAGTTTTGTACCAAGGCCGTCGTTTCTCACACAATTAAATGCGAACGCATGGTGCTTTATCTTCACCCAAAAGCTGGAGTAGGCTTGCCTTCAGGTTGTTTAGGTCTTGTGCATATATTTCGCCCATTAATATTATCTTGCTTAGAAGCCATTAATCTTCTGATTAGAAATAGCTATCTGCTGAACATAGGATGGAATCCATTCAAGGTATTCATTTTTAATGTCAATCGTACTCCGGGTTGCTATGTTTATTGTATTCTGAAATCTATATGGATGACTTATTGAGAAGATATGGGGCGTCATTCTACTTTTAACTAAGTCCTTTGTTTCTTTATTTCTGCTGTTGATTTTGAAGTAGTATGCAAATCAAATACTTTTCTGTACGCCAATATCCTTGATTTTGGGCTTTGCCTTCTCATTTTTCCCTGAAGACATGACCTCCTTTACAATTGTCAATTACGACTAATTGTTCGCAATGTCGAGTCGTACGCCCAAATAATTAGTCTGAAAAATACTCTTCGACTGTGATGTTAATTTTTAATTTGACATCCCTTTTGCATCATAAGATTTTATCTTTCGTTGCCCTTTATTCTATAAATTTAGGAATTTCCTGAGTTTATCCTCTAGTAGCTCATTTCTATAAGTCTAATGATTTAAAGCAATCCCCCAATTTTCATCCCGTTTCAAATTTTTTCACGCGCTTCTTCACTTTTCACTTTTTACTTTTTCATTTGATGTTTATTAATTTATGCTCTGGGGTTTTCAAGGCTTCCTTTGTGTAGCCTACATCACTTCATCATAACTATTTTAATTATTACTTTATTGTCCTCTAGAAGTCTCCTAGTATGAATTGATTCCATTTCAAGATGGTGAATCCCTACCTGATGACCCACATGAAGTTTTCAGGAGCTTCTAAATCTCGTATCTCGGGTAGTTTGTCAAAGACGTCGAAGTTCGATGTTTAGCAACTCAAATGGCAGAGGTTAGAAGTTTCAATTTTACTTGTAGTTTTCTAGTGATGTATGAAACGTACATATCCATCAAAAAGAAGACATTAGGAAGGTAAAAAATTAATACTCCGATTTGGCGAATGTCAACCTTACGATGAATTCTAAGGCGGTGTGGTTTTCTAAAATTTTCTTTAAGGAAGAGCTTTTTGTTTTTCGCACTTTTCTGCCAATTGGTAGTGGTTATTTTTTTATTAATACGCATTAGGCGTCTGAATTCAACACACTTGTGCAGTATGTGCTCTCCATAAAATTTAATTGTTTTAGAAGGCGAATTTTGTTGTAAAGGTTAGAAACCTTTTATCAGTAACCCACTATCAATTCAAGTGCTCCAAAAAGATTTAAGCAAAAAAAAGGTAATTTTGGAATTTAATTTATTATCAAAGGGCATTTAAAATTTAAATTAAATTATTGGACAGATAAATTGCAATTTTTATAGTCATTGAAAAAACTCGGTCGAAACAATAAATTCAACTGGGGCAAAGAATGGATCACCACTAAACCGCCACTAGAATCTATCAAAGGCTCAACGCCAACTGTAACATAATCTCGCCAAATCATGTATTTTACAGAGTTGTTTTAAATATTGGTATGGTATTCGGTTTTTGTTAATATGTTATAGTTATTATTAACCTCATGTTTACTTGTGATTATTATTTTGTCCTGTTCTGTTCTAATTCAGATTATGTCCTCCAAGTTTTGAACTTTAAATGTTTTATGGACGACCTCCTTGGTTTTGGAATTAAATACAAGTTTTAGTTATTAAAAATAATAATTACTAGTCGCCTGTGATTATTTTCTTTATTTTCAATAACATTGGGTTGTCATAATTCATTTAAGTAAAATAGTTGAATTTAAATTAAAAATTTTATTTACGATACGCCAATAAGTGTGTATTTTATATTGTACGTTACTCTACATTCACCTTTCTAGCAACTCAAGGTTTCAGTTAAATATATCTTTCTATAGTTTAAAACAATTAATTAATTTTTAGCAAGATCCCTTATTTTAAGCTCATGCAAATCAGAAACTTCCCCAGTCATGGACACCGAGGCGACACGTGCTAAGCTAACATTGCAAATAGTGCGCGATAAATCCCTTTGTTTAAATTCTTCTAGAACATTCTCTAACGTTACTACCGGTTGCGAGTGGAGTGATAAAAATAAAAATGCTTCGATATCCCATTTCTATCGCTTCCACTCTTGGTGCAAAGTTTAGCGTGGCCTGTTTACTACATTACTTCTGACCATACATCTTGAGGATTTCAATGTTTGCTTAAAAGTTAAATGCAAATACAGGGTTGTCTACCGTACCGGAATATTTAAAGTAATCATAAATCAATAAATGGAAAAAAATATGTGGTGTTGTTGTGGGTTCATGTCAGGTTTTATTCGTATCTTACGCAGATTCACTCAGGGACCCGTTATCAACAATTGACGAAAATTACAAAATTGTTTCTATTCCAATCAACTCATCATCTGTGAACTTTCGAAACGGAACTCCGCCCGAAATATTTAATGTTAGGATTCCCACGCTCAGCGTGCTTACTTTTTGAAGGGAATGTGAACTAAATTCTACATTCCTCTACTGTAAGTGATTTCTATTCTTTTATTACAAACCCTGTCTACTAAATGCAAAAAACGCAATAAGAAATTTTTGAGCTACCAAATGTTCCTCGGGAATCATTTCACTACTTCAAGTGATATGTATTATGTTATATTAATTGCAGCGAATTTGAACTTGTTAATAACTGTTCACGTAAAATGTTACGTATAGCATTCAAAGTAATTTGTATTCTGTTAATTATTGAACACTGTGTTATTAATTTAGCATTTGTGTGTGAGTAACTGTGCATTTTATACATAACTGAAATACTTCCAATCATTTTATTTCATTAAACATGTTAGCCTCACAGGTTTAAATATCTACAGAGTATCCTATCTTATATATGACTTTTAATACCTTTCCAATTTATATTGACAATGGAATAGGCGGCGCCGTCATATTTTTACCAAACTGATTGATGCATATACAATGTAGTTAGAATATTGTAACATCAGTATCATTAAATTTGCTCCGACTTCACTAACTTACTGACTGATATTTAGGACTATTTGCACTATTCTCTGACTATATCATAGTGCAAATTTGGCAGGTGGGAATTTAATATCTCACATACTGCTATTTAATCCACTTGGAACTAGTAATTAAGATATAAACTCCATTTAGGAAATAACATCTAACAAAGCTATTTAGTTATCGATGCCATAAATGGCGACCAGGGACAACCAATTGATCTCAAATCCAATATAAGTTTCTCGACCAGAAGATCGTAAATTGATTGAGACTTAAATGGAAAAATCTACACTCAAATAAATATATTGAACGACAGTCTCCAAATACTCATCGATAATTATAACTCCTATGCACCCCAAAAGAATAAGGAGTTCATCAAACCCAAGGAGGAAATTTGGAATGGCATTAAAGCAATAAGAACATGTTTTAGAGCAAAATACAGTCCTTTGACCAGAATCTGAAGGAGATTCTGTCAGCGACCTTTACTCCGACCCTGACAAGGTTATCTAGAATTGTTGAAGGTGTCGAATTAGAAACAAGTCCAATTAGGAATCTATAATATCAAAGAAACCCGACCAAAGCGCTTAGAAAGAAATCCAAATACCAATATATCTAAACAAGTCCGCATTATCAATGCGATCAATAACCACACAGACATATTTATGTTTATACTAAATAACCTTTGAACAAACATTGTATTTCGTAACGTCCTAGCCTAACAAAAGAGAACTAAAGGTACGTTGTATCTATAGGAATCCCAGAAACAATTCCAACCAATGAAATAAAAAAGACCTAGGCGCAAAGGGTGTTAATACAGAGGGTGTTTGAATAAATAATCCTTAGCGAAACAGTTTACAATTGATATGTTCAATTCAAAAACAAATATACGTTACGTGGTCAATCACGTTAGATGTTGCAACAGAGCGTTCTTTCCTTCCAAACTTGGGGAAAATGCGGCTTGTATTTGCATACGATCGTTTTGTTTACTTTCAATTTTTAATTATGGAAAATGACTAAAATATTTCGGATTTCGCGAATTGAATTATATGGAAATTTACTCTATATAAATAATGAACCACGCGATACTTGGGGTGAATTATGTTCTAAAACTCTCTCGAGGAGTAATTTGTCCAACTAATGTGGGCAAATTGGCTCTAAAGCATCGATCTTCACGCGGCGGATTTTATATAAAACGGTTATCGGCGAATTCAAGGAGAAACAACTTTCTAGCAAAAATCCAACTTAATTAATAATGTTGACAAATAATTAATACAGCATCGGATACGCAATTTTATGCTATTGAAACAGTAATAATTAATATTAATGGAACTGTTTCTGTTCGAAAGTAATTGACAAAAATAGTATTGCAATCTAAACTACTAGGAATAATTTGATCAAAATTACATACAATATAATGGATATAAATACGAATCAATTCTTAAATAATTAAACTATGTACTAATTGAAATAAAGCAATTAAATTAATTAATATAACGTGAAATTTTCCGTAAATGGCTAAAACTATATACGTTATCTAATCAGTCTTGGAACACTTGTATTCTTTATATGCAAAGTTCAAATCCCTTGACCCACATAAATGATGTTTTGTTAACTTAGTTCAAGAACCGTAAAGTTTTAGATTATTTTATACAAGAAACATTTAAGTATGCCTTATCTTAATTAAAATAAATACAGCGTTAATTTACAAAGTAAAAATTAAATAAATAAATGAACATAATAAACGGTTATAGTTCGGTAATTATATAAGTAATAATTAAATAAAATATATACAGGATGTTTTGTTAATAGTGAATTAACCAAATGTTTTTAAATAATTCAAATATGTACAATTAATGTGACTATGCCTTAATTTAACACCAAGTTTGTATTTTAAAATTACTCAACTAATAATTCAACAAAAGGCAAACGAGATGAAGGGTATAAGTACATTACAAGTTTATGAAGACGCTCCTGGAGATGGTCAAACAAATTTTAGATTTGGTATGCTCTCAAAAATCTCATATGGAATACCAACAGCGTTAGTCTGAAAACAATTCCCCATTAATGAGCAGAGATGCACCAATCATTCCTCACGTAAAAATCGAAACATCAGTAGCAATTGGGGACATCTAGCACAAGAGTTATATAACCTTTCAAAAACCACAAAATGCTAACGTCAATTCTACCTAACTGTTGAGGAAGTAACATCGATTTCTTCGTTTGGCATAGATTATATATATATATATATATATATATATATATATATGCATGCCTCAACTGGTGTAGTGTTAGCATCTTTGCCTCTATCTCTAAAGAACCTGGGTTCAAGCCCGATCAAGATCGGCATATTCCTCGGCGGAGGTAAATTTATAAAATACGTTTTCTCGGACAAGGAAGTCAAATCGTAGATTCCGTCTCAAAATAATCTTTGGCACATTAAAAATCCTTACTCTGGTGGAGAATGACTATAGAAATTAACGCAAAGGGGGACATAGGAATTTCCGCATACCGAAGTTTCAGCCACAAAGAAAATAATATAACCTCTTTAATTTGGACACAGTCAAATCCGGACACCCAGTAATCCGGACCCCTATTTTCAAAACCCATAATCTGGACGCATCTCTGTAATCCGGACACACACGTGTCGCCGTGTCGGAAATTGAAATTTTACATGTTAAGACAAGTTAAAACACGATATAGAGGATTGTTGAGGCCGGCGTCCGATCAGTATCTTTATATTAGTGGTTTTTCGTACACAGTACACAACTTTGTTTCACGTATTAGATGATTTCTGTTTGAAATATTTAGTAAATTACGTAATTTTTGTTTGAAATTGTCTAAAAGGAAACATATTACGTCAAATTTACAACAAAGGCGCGATGTAATTAGATTAGTTGAGTACGGGGAAAGTATCAAATCAGTGGCTAACAAATTTAGGAAAATCGACCACAGCTGACATATGTACGAATAAGGACAACGTATCAAACTATGCAGCTGCACAGAAAAATTTAGAAAAAAGAAAATCCCTTAGATTAAGTGCATACCCAGCAATGGAAAAAGTTTTGTACACTTGGTTTGTTCAGCAGAAAGTTAAGGGTTGATGAAAAAAACTTTTTCTACCTATGTTCTATAACAGTAAGTTTTTGATTGTCATTTAAGTTTTATAATGGCACACTTTAAAGTACTAATATGTAAAAATGTAATGACAAAAATTTTAAGCACAGGGCCAAAAAGTAACTTTTACGCACTAATGTTATACCTACAATTAGACGTCAAAACATCATTTATAGATTAAAATTACATTTATAAAGATCGAATTAAATCTTTCTGATATAAAATACGCGAGTAGAAAAATCTTGTATATGTATATGTTACGAAACTGCCTTTTAGACCCGTCGTGTACCTAAAAGACGTCCATTTCGTAACTTATTATATAAAAACATGGCTTTTTAGATAATTGCTATCAAAATGTGATGTGTGAAAATTTTTCTTCTATTAGAGGGAGCCTGATATTAGGTGATATCATATATGAGAAAGCGAAATTTTTTTATCGAGAGTTAAACTTAACTGGAGAGTTTAAATCAAATGGCGGATGGTTATAAAAATTAAAAGAGAGATATGGTATTAGGCAGTTGAGTATTACCAGTGAAATTCTCTAAAGCAATGTCGATGCAGTCGAGCCATTCAAAGAAAAGCTGCTTTCCAAAATCAGAGAAAAAGATCTTCAATTTGATCAAATTTATGATGCTGATGAAAGTGGGCTCTTTTGGAGACCCCTTGCCAAACAAAACTCTAGCACATGGTGATGAAAAATCTGCGCTAGGTCGAAAACTTTCCAAGGAAAGAATAACCTTCATGCCAAGTGCTAATGCTTCTGGATCTCAAATTAAAATGCTTGTCGTTGGAAAATCTGCAAAACCAAGAGCTTTCGGCAATTCTTATATTCCAGTATCATAAAGAGGCCAACAAAAAGATTGAATAACAAAGGTTTTATTTAATGAATGGTTTCATATAGATTTCGTCCCCTCAGTAAGGAAAAATTAACAGAACTAAATTTGCCACCAAAAGCTCTCTTACTATTAAATAACGCACCGGGGTATCCAGTGGATCTTAAAAGTGACCATAATCAAATCTGCGTTATGTACGTACCACCCAATTGTACACCATTGTTACAACCAATGGATCCAATCTGTATAAGTATTTTACAGAAAAATCTGTTCAAGAAAGTTGTATCATCTGAGACTGACATTCAAACGACTTTGAAAAGCATAAACCTTAAACATGTTGTTTTTTCGCTAGATGAAGCATGGCACAAAGTAAATCCAGAACTCATAAGAAAGTCATGGAAACCATTTTTGTACGCATAGAAAGTACCTTCAGACGATGATGAAGATGATAACATTTCTTTAAAGGATTTAGCGAAAAAAATAAGATAATCGAAAGAATTCCAAAATGAAGTAAAACTTTTAAGTCAACAATTATGGAATAAAGATATTTCAACTAAAGAGTTAAGGGAATTTATTACAGGAAATATCTATGAGACCAACATCTTATTAACTGATCCAGATATTGTCGAGGAAACAAAAAATTATATGGAAACCAACGATTCTTCTTCTAGTGATGATGATGATTTACAGAAGGTGATTAAAAGTTAAAAACGAAGATACCGTGATTTCGTTTAACAAATGCGTCTAATGGGCATCAGAAAACAATATTCTAGACGAACAAATAGAGATGCTCATCAAATTCAAAAATATTGCTATGAAAAAGAAGCTAAGTCAAAAATACAAAAAAGTATTACTGATTATTTTAAGGTTTCTTGTCAAAACAAATAAGTATGTAGTAATGTATCCAGTAATATGTAAATATGTAAATATGTGTTTTGTATTTTTTATCTTCCAATTACTTATGTACATATTATGTAAGATATTTTAATTTTTTTGTGAGGGTTTTACATTATTTTATGTTAATTGTTATTTTTCATGAAGAATTTATTTTATTCAATAAACAATTTACGAATATAAATGAGTTTTTCTGAGTTTTTATTTTATTTCTGTAATTCGGGAAAATCACTAATCCGGCCTACCACCTTGTAATTAATTGTTTGGATTATAGGGGTTACACTATAAATGTATAATTTTATAACAAGTATTTTAATACATTGCGACATAGAACATGACTATAAGTTTACACATGCAAGACTCGGTTGTGCCAGCTGACTCGTTCCATGTCGGAGAGGGGTCGAGGTTAGCACAACGTAGATTAGCTTCCAATAAAGTACAAGAATAAGAATGGGCACCAGTCGTTCGACAAGGCGTATGGTGTACTTACTCTACCCTAAAGTTCCTCAAACTGTACCGTTGGTTCAGCAGCTAGAAGTTCCTCCTCGCTGAAAAAGGGTTAGGTAATACTGTTCGTCGAAAATAATTCAACACAGATAATTAGCAAGATTATTTACTCCTACAAATTGGCAAAAAGTGAAATTTATGTCCTCGAAAGGACGTATACATCAAGGAAAAGTTATTGAATTTTGCCTTTTAAGGTTTAAGGCTAACGTAATATATAATAATTAAACGATCGCACCTCGTATATCAAACGGTAAGAAATGAATCTTACTTGGACGCGGGTATATAAAAAGCAGCAAATTAAATCAAATGAGAAGCAAAGCGTTACTAAGTCATAATACATTATCAGTGTAAGTAGTAAAACAAATTTTCCTAAAAACCATTTGACTGATGGTCCATTTGCTACGGTTTCATTCTCGAGAATAAACAAGCATATGCATGTATATCCACTCAATTAACTGAATTTTAAATTAATTAAAAATAAGGAACAATAACATTATGTTAGTAGAAGATTGCAAAGTAAAGTTTGCAGTACTTTTAAAATAAATATCAAAAGCAAAATAGCTTAATATTAAATTAAATGGCGTTATTTTACAGTGAATAGTACAACTTTAATATATTGCAATTTACGTGTTTATGTAAATATTACATATGTTATAAGTTACAAGTTAAAACGTAGAGAACGTAGTAGGACTTCATAAGTTGCGAAGATAATATGATAAAATTCAACGAAGATGTTAACCAAATACATTTCAGTTTATTTATAGAAAGTAATTATTAAATGGAGTAAACGTGCGCTGCAGGTTGAGCGACATAATGCGAAGAAATAAATAAAACATAAGTGTTGTAGCCTGAAGGTGGTCCTAAATAAGCGGGATTACGGTATGATATGTTGGACACCGGTTTGTTCACGAACAAGAGAATAAAGATAGGTAGGTAACTGAAAAAAAAGGTAAAATGAGCGAACTTCAGGCACACTATAGCCTTTAACTAGCTCTGAATCTGAAAAGGAGTTCAACGAGGAAGAGGAGACAATTATAAATAAATAGATAATAGTCTGTAAATAAATTATATAATTATCAAAAGGAAAACCAAGAATCGAACAATTTGTATAAGCGTAATAGTTTTGTTATTTACTAAATGAAGCTGATATACAGAGGTAATAATAATTAAACAGTCACTAAAAGATATATGTATTCATAGAACAAAATAATTAATTCAAAAGTCTGGTGATCACCGTTCCTTAACAATT
>JAHWXV010071233.1:0-12018 GCA_024586415.1 Phrixothrix hirtus | reverse complement strand
TGTCTGTATCAGGAGTGCAGCAAATCCACTAGGTCGATTACGCCCGTTTTATATATCCTCGCTGAAAGCGTGGCTTGTAGACAACTTCCAAGTGTATTCTAACATTCGCTAGAGACTTGTAGAAATCATTTATTGTTGATCGAAGCCCGTTTACGAGAAGCGCCGTCTAATTATTAACATTAACGAGAATTTAATGTTGTCAACCGTCCACTATTAAAAGTTAATGCTAGCCTGAATGAAACAATCACTACGATTACTGATCATAACCGTCATTGCTTGTGCTTGCAAATAATTAATTACCGTTGCATGATTGCTTCATTGTGTACATATTAATTATAGTACTTCAGAGCATGTTTTGAGTTTGTTTGTTACCGTCGACATTAATTTAGTATTCGAGAATGTTTAGTTAATTACTGTACATATCCTATCTGTACTTTTTATTTCTGAAGTTTTCATATTCATTGTATATATTTTATTTGTTGCGTTTATAATATATATATATATATATATATAACTTATGAAGGTTTTACCGACTTATTATTTAGTAACCATTTTAGCTAGGTACGGCTGAACAAGGCCCTCCCGGCTAAGAGACTATCTGCGACAAATTAAATAATTTTCTTCCTGAGACACCAATAAATAATAAGACGAAACGTCATCGGTGAAAATGACGACCGAAGCAGCTAGAAACGTCACAAATCAGGTCTTATAACTTCACTAAATAATGTAGGAATTTTAGGCAATTTATCCCATTAAGTGTTTGTGGCAAAAAATGGTCTTATCAAATAGTGAGCAACAATTTCGACCCAAACGCTCAAATTGGACTGATATTGATGGTGGGTTTGGACAACTATATTGGGAGTTGGGTCAGCCCATACGTGTATGTTATGAAAATGTACAACATCGCCTCTCTTGAACCCAGTCTCTTCGGTGACTAGGACCCTGTGGAGAAACCCTCATTTTCAGCACACATGCCATTGGGTAGGAATTAGGCGTAGAAGGTAATTTGTATCTGGAAAGAGAGTTTGTACCTTCTGAATATGATATGGTCAAAGAAATTGTTCAGATATTATTCACTGCAATGTATTATTCTTTGCTTGCAAATGTTCAGCAATTACTATTCGTGTTTGCATTTGCTTCCACTTCATTCAAGACGGCCTCTTCCATTGCTGCAGTTGTTGTTCTTAGCCTACCTCGGTCATTTGTTACAGGTTTAAATGTTCTTAATTTGCAAGTGTTAGATTTTTATGTGAATTACTTATCAGTAAAAACATTTTCACGTAAACCAACTTGATCCAAGGTAAAAGAAAGGAGAGATAGAGAGAAAGAGTGAAGGATAACTTATGTGATCAAAAAGATGTTGTTCGACTACAACAGCTTTCTCGGAGAGAGAGTCGTGAGCGACGTTAGATCTTCGTAAACGCTGAAAATAATTATTCACTCTAAAAGACAAAGCAGTATCGCGATAGTGGGAGATAAAGGTAATGATAATCAGCGCCACACCTTCATCTATAGGCACACTTTTGGCGCGGATCGCGTATATTAAAGACGAAATATACACGCGAACAGAATAGCGTCGAAACTAAATTTATTGCACTGAATTAAAAGAATAAAAATGTTTGTTGGTGCATTTACTAATGCAACTTTTAAATGCACATCGTATATGTTACAATTTGTAACTCTAAAATAGAAAATCAAAATAATCAAAGAAAGTGTACCGTTGAAAATTGTTAACATTTATTTCGCCTAAAGCGTGATTCAAATGATTATGACAAGAATTTTGTGAATACGCCCATTTTTTAGCCAATAATGTCGAATTATCGACGTAAAAATGGTGTGACGTTTCAATTCGTAATGGAAGGTACACGGAGTAGACAAAGAATTTACATCCTACCCGGTGATAGCTCGGTTGTGCGGGGGCAGGTCTTGATTGTGTTCTCAGTAACTTGGGAGGCTTTCTTTGTCTGGTTTCGCGGTCGGTATACCTGTGAAACAATTATTTACCGGAGGACGTTGTTTGTGAAAATGACTTCGGTCATGAAACGAATATCGGTAATATTTAATTGATGATCGTTTCGGTTTTCGACGGTATTAAAAAGAAAGGTAACAGTAATAATTTGTTTACAAAATTAAACGGAAATTGGAACACAAATCAAAAGAAAATTGTAATAGTTCAAAATGAAAATAAAACAAACATAGTTTTCTGACAGCAGACAAAAATAAATTATTTATAATTATTTATGTATGCATGGAAAGCCAGCTTTTGCATGAGATTTATACGGTTGTTAATATTTGAAATCGTTGCGGCGTTGAAGCGAGTGGTCGGCGCAGTGTGTTCTGTCTCAGTCAAGTTCTGCCTCAGTCAAGTTCTGCGTTCCTGATATCTCCGAATGCAAAAGTCGGCAGTATGCTTCGAGATCTGAGCACCAGTGTGTTGCTCTTGGCGGCCGCCGTGTACGTATATATACAGGGGACAGATATCTGGTGCGGTGCGTTAGCGTATACTCGCGAACTTTCTTTGGCGTCGTTTGCAGACCAATACATAGCAACTCATCTGCAAATGACAGAATGTTTTATATGACGGATGATTTCGGTACAGCGTAGTTGTGCGTCCGCTAACAATACAACTTAATGCACAACGACATTGACGGATGCTCGGCGTCGGGCATAAATAGTTACAGAGCAACTTGTTTGTGGTCGACCCAGTTAGGAGGATTCCTGAGGAGATAGAGCGTCGTTCTAGAATCTGTATATGTAGATCTCTAGCATGCGGTTTATCAATATGAACGGTATTCAGGATTTTAACAGTCTTGGAAAGTCCAGAAGTTATAGCGTGAAGATCACTGTAAAATATAATAACCAAATAGCTTGACTTCTCAGAAAAGCTTTTACGGTTAATGCACTAGGCAATATAACGTATTGAGTCTCATACGAAGACTGATTTTCAATTCGCAAAAGCGTCTGATTTATAGTTAAATTCATACTCGTGTTCTTTATTCAGCGAATATGGCTTTCGGTTTTCCTCGTTGCTATCTAATCAATTCGGATAATAAATACATTTGCTTCAACCAACTCGTTGCAAAACGTGACGCAATATTGCGCAATAATATTTAACTGGTTTTTCTAGTTGATTCACATTTAAATCATTTGAGATTGTTACGTATGTTAATTATCAAATTATCAAATCAATCTTGATTGATTTCGGACAGCAAACGTTGATTTATGCGTCAGAATGTGCAATATTTATTAATTCTCTTAGAGCATGTTTTATAACAGCTTTTAATTAAGTAATTTTTTCTTTTGAAATTTAAACTAAAATCATGCACTCGCACACGGTATTTGACGCTTTCTTAAAGATTGTTTTGTTTTTAATTAAGTCTTGATTAATACACTTCCGGAATCACTAATATAGCGAAAATACGTAGAATTCTCGGAATTCTATTAGATCGGGTTTCGCGATATCACTACGATTCCACAGGAAACGTTACAATGGAAATTTTGAAAAGTATACAAGTTATACTTTGAAATACTGTTTCAATGAACATGTTGGCCAAGCTAACATTCAACCTCTGCAATTTAGCCGGGGTTAAATTGAATGTCGTAGCGAAGTTTTATTTCTAATAGTGAAAATTAAAATACTCTAAACCCTATAAGGGTCGTTTTCAGAAAGGAGAATTATATGGAGGGTTAGCAAATCCGATATTAAACTGTATCCCAGATTATTTATGCAATGAGTTGCAGAAAGTAATTTTAAGATAAAATTACGTAATTCGATATTCTAGTAAATTCGATGTAATGTAGTTGTTAACACTCATGTATTTCGTTATTTTTGGGTTATGAGCATATGTATTTTTAAAAGCTGTCATATTAATTTGTGAGGTGAGAGAAAAGGCCTTTTTAATTTTTTTAATTTATAACACAGGTTGAAGATAAATTTGTATTTCAGTGTTCGAATAATGTCGCAAAATATAAAAAACCAGAAAGGTCCAAATTATTCTGAAATAGAAAAACAAACATTTTAAAATCAACATAATTTCATAAGGTTTATTCTGTCACGAAATATTCTTGATATAGGAAAATTTTCTCCCACCTCACTCTTCCAACTTGTTAAAGAAGTATCGGAAATTCCATAAGGATATTTTTAAAATTGATTTTGGTAGTTATCAATCGTGACATTAATTCAAAAGTACTTACATTTCAATTATTACCCCTACGAATACGATATCAACACAAAATTGTTTGAATATTAGCGATAATTACAAGAAATTATACAGAAATCTCAATTTAATTCCCCGATTCCTCGAATTACTATAATCTCGACTTACAGGACCTGTAATCTCGGATTATACATTTCTGCAACTCAAAATCCACAATTCAATGTAAGTTAACTCGATTTACAAAATTAAGATTATATTAATTTAAACCTAGTTTTGCAACCCATTTTCACGTTTAATTCTGATTTTGACGGGAAGTCTCGGATTACAAATTTAATTATCTTTTCTGCAACCGACCCTTAGGGTAAAAACATTTAATTCTTAAAGCTATTTTATTATTACTTTATGTGAATAAAATTATGGTCTAATTATTTTTTCCTAGTTGCAACTAAGAAAATATAATGAGATATATATCCTATTTAATACATAAGAACTGAATTTAGCAAGGTTTATATAAATTCAGGGTTGCCGTTTTCTTTCCTCCATCATTTAAAATCCAAATCTTAAAAACTAATTGTTCACAACTTGGTTTTTGAGTGCAAATTCAACATAGGTATAAACTGATGAAAATTTTGAAGCCGATCTGTGACTAATCGGTGAGACTTATCGACTTCAACAAAGAGTACATTATTTTTAAACCTTTTATTGCCTGTAAAATGACGTATTGTTTATTACATTATGTATCAAAATAAAAAAGTTAGTAAAAAAATAAGTTTTGCAGTTTGGGTAAAGTGCCCTGTAACGGCATTCAAAAGAATTATTTTTACTCTACAATTATTTCATCTATCGAGCTTAGTTTATGTGCCAAGTAAAAACTTAGTTGGTAAAAGTTTAAGATATCTAGAGCAAAAAATAGATGTTAAAATTCTACCTTTGCACCCCCGTATCTTGGTAACCATGGACATTTCAACATTTTCACAAATGACTTACCCACATTATTTTTTTGTGTAGAATCCGCTCTCAAAGTTTCCTGACGCATTTTCCGAACACCCTGTATTTAGCGTCATTTTAAAATTAAAAACTCACAGCAGAGTTACATGGAGGTGTATGAGAATTTAACTCAACAGTAGAAATTTTAGACTAAAGATACAATAAAGTCATTAAATAAAGTAAATTATATTCAAATCTTAATTTCGTGTAGCGGCGTTAGGAGCCCTCAAAGGATGAAACTAGATTGCATGAGGACCAACAAACCGAAAGTAAAGAAGGTGAAACGAGATTTTTGAGCCACATAAATAGCAATTTGAAGTCCATGCTGTCAAAATCAGCTTATTTCGACTACAACAGTGGCTTCCATAAATATGACCAATCGCTTCCTCCAGATCCCTAGAGTACAAAAGTCATGCGAGCCCTCAAAGCTGGCACGTTCCAAGATAACGCAGTGGAACGAAAAAAACTAATAATCAAAGACAGGGAAATTAGATAATGAACCAAAGACAAGTAAGTAGACAACTTACCCCACAATAAACAACGGGTTTTTAGTACACACCACAATTGAATCATTTACTAGAACAGAGCAGTACTTATGGATCATATAGACGATTTATTCAAAATAGAAGTTATCCGGTCTAAAAATAGAACTTTGACAATCGTACGATCGGCGTATCAAGCTCAAAATTGGTAACACGAAGAACGTGTTCAGATAAAATTAATAATTATTTAAGAAGTTATTAAATTATAGGCGTGAAATATTTTTTTATCCTGTGAGGAAGTCAATACTTACAGTTAAAGGGAAAGTTTAGTTTGATCCGGAAGTTTCGACTTTAAATGCCCACAGTGACGCTAAACCTGGGAGTAACATGTGAAGAGTCAAATTAAGTGAAACGCAATTAATAGTACTAAAAATTAGGTACAGAAATTCTGAAACTAGTTTAGACAACGTACATTTTTTGTAATAAGTAAAGGAAATTTATAAATACTGACACCCGGTATATAGAATTGTATACATATTTTTGAGTATATTTGATAATATTTCGTCAACATTTCAATAATAATACCAATAAGATTAAATATTCAAAATTATAATTAATTCAATAGAAAATAACGTTTTAAATTCTTCCTTTGTTATAAAATAAAAATCAATTGGAATTTTCTTACTAATACAACGTACAGGGTATTTTAGAAACCATTACGTTAGCAACTGTGCACATGCAAAATATTGATTAACACTTTGCGATTATATACACTAAGAACATTTCGTTTTCTTACTTGTTTATTTTAACTTTTGAGCACATTTGCTTCGAATGGAAGCTACTTACATACCACCTGTGCTTGCTAGAAATGCACATCTGTTACCCCATATTACCCCAAGATTCAAACCCAATATAAGTACGTCTTTAAGCATAATTTTCTGTAACATACTCCCAACATTGAATGAAATAGTTACGTTCAATTCATCACTGACCATTGAAACAGCAACAAAAAAAAAAGAAAAATTAAAGACTACGTTACTAATTAAAACAAATTAAAAATATATATTAGTTTAGTACATAAATAAAAACAACTGGTCTATAAGTAACATACAAAGATTATTTATTGCACGTTTTACGAACGATCCATTGGACATCTTGACAGATGGTGTACGTGTTATTCCATCAAGTTCAGGATATAGTTCTGCTATCCTACCAATTCGCCAATAAGGGTGGCGGGCCATTGTCTTTTATAATTACCATGTCGCCTACCTTTAATGATTCATCTGTTGCCCTTTTACATTTTTTACTAGATTGAAGTTCTGATATATACTCATTGTTCCATCTTTTCCAGTAGTGCTGAAATGGTTGATATTTGGACAGCCTTGGTTCTGGAGCATTTAAGAAATCAGGATCAGGAATGGATGTTATGTGTCCCCCCAATAAAAAGTGACCCGGAATTAAAGGTGTAAAACTATCAAGATCAGTTAACAGTGGAGAAAAGGGGCGTGAATTTAACACTGCTTCAATCTGAGCCAGCACTGTGTAAAATTCTTCGAAAGTTAATGACGCATTACCTACCCTACGTTTCAAATGGTTCTTTGTACTTTTGACGCCCGCTTCCTGGATTCCTCCAAAGTGGGGTGAATAAGCTGGGATGAAATGCAATTGAACATGTTGCTCATTAAAGTTGTTTCAGCTGTAATGAAATTACCGAGTTCTTCCTAGTGCGAATTTGCACCTAGACAATCTTTCCCGTTGTCTGAATACATATTCTGAGGTTTTCCGTGTCTCGAAATAAATCTTTTAAAAGTTGCTAAAAATGGTTCAGTTGTCACATCAGTGACTAATTCTATGTGTATTGCCTTTACTGATAAACATATGAAGTGACAAATATAAGCTTTTGTTTACGCTTTATGCGAAACCGTTAGGGTACACACGAAAAAACACCCGCGTGTCCCAAAGTTTTTTGGCGCTGATAATCACTTTGAATAGTAATTGATATAAAATGGTTTACAATAGGAATTGTAGGATTCCTATATTAATTAAACACAAGGAATCAGTAGACACGAAAATTATATATAAGTGAACTGTAAGATATGAGAACAAATTTAATTAAAAGAACCTACCTTAAAATTTCTAAGGCAGTGGAGCGACGTGACGGCTCTTTGTTCTTTAAGGTGAAATTGAAAAGAAGGAAAATGGGATAATTAAGTAGAACAAAGTTCTCAACACACAAAATATTTACATATATTAGAAGTAAATTAGTTTAACATTAACAATTATTATTATGCAATATTGAAGGCGACACGTAGTATCGGCGTCAATTAACAAGGGGAACGAGAGTGTTATAAGAGCGAGGCGATGCGATAGCGATACGCCAGACGAGACTAGGTAAAACTTAAAGACCGGATATTTGAGATGAAAAAAAGGGGGGCGCGCGAGGTTGAAATCGGGATACGTAATTTAACTATATTTCAAAAATTAATAGAATTTAAACTATGTTTATATACAAAGCGTCAACAGCACAAATAGGCTGCAACAACCACACCTGTGTCTCTTAATCTGCGGTCAACGTTTACAAATGATTTATTGTTTGGAAGACGACTATTTGGGAAGGTTTGCTGATATAATCGCCGGGCTGGTACGCAGTTTCCCAATGCACATGCATACATGATATGCATATCAGTCATTTTTTCGTCACCGTGACACTCCATATTTCAAATAAATATGAATAGACAGTCAAAAAGGCTAACCTAAACTAAGTAGAAGGTGCCCGTAATAACCGAGAATTAATTGAAAAAAACTCGTAGTTTTTTATGAAAACTTGAAGAAACGTTAAATAGTTTCGTATTTTTCCAAATCGTACAAACGAGTGTCAAGTCATGTTGAAGTACATTTTTCTTCGCAAATGCAATTCTTGGTGATTGTCTGATTGGCTCCTTCTTCAGCCGTTTTTATTGTTTATGTTCAGAAAGAGCGTATTTGTGGACCCACGTTTATGAAAATTTTTTTCTTGCTGTAACGCAAGTATTGTGTCCCCAAAGATTTTTTGCATACTTTTGGAATACCTAGTATATTAAAGTATAAATTTCGGCGATCCCTTTTAAGGATGTATATCTTTGAAAGTGTTACTCTTTGAGATGTTATATTTTAAGAATTTCTCTTATACTGTTTGTTGCTGATCTTTAACGTCTTGTATGAAGAAGGTTGTTTAGCTCCACATAAGTGGTTATAACTGCATGATATACAGGGTGTTATGGGAATATAGTCATTTATTAACTTGGCATGTAGAGCTTCATAAAATAAGTAAATTTTGATATTTAACGCAAATATAACGCAATAAAATAAATTGAAAATGAGTGCCACAATATTTGAGTACCGCTAGAACATTCATTCATAACTTTATTACAACTAGTATAACTCCACAAGATAAACAAACCATATTGTAGCATTTTAATTTATTGTTTGTAAACAACTACCGAGAAAGAAATCTGACAGCTACAAACATGTGAAACAGCTGAGTTTAAAAAAAAAGGGCAATGCATTTAATGTAAATCTAAAACGTTTTACTATTTACAATTCAGACATCTGTTAAGGAAGGTATTCTGGATTTTTTGTGTAAAAATTGCAAATTGTTACAAATCGGTATTCTAGTTTAGTGTTTGTATTTAATTAATTCGTAGTGTAGTAATTAACACCTAGTTTTTAATTTGTAAGTATTTGGATGCAGGTAGTTGAATTTTGTACTTGAAATTGTTGATTGTACTAATGTACCGATAATCGCTTATAATTAATTACTTTTCTAACATTTATAAAACAAAATGCTTATTAAAAATAGTTTTACGACAAACCTCCACTGTAGTACTTTAAATACCAATGCATTGTTTTGTGTAAAGGAATCAATTTTCCGAGATTTCAAGTAAATTAGATAGGCTGTAAAACTATATATAAAAACATGTCAGAATCCTAGCCTTAAGAAATACAAAATTTGAAACTCTTTGTTACAAACTCGACAACACTCATAAATGTTGGGTATTTTTACCGGTTCAATGACTTAATAGATACATATACTGCAACAAAGCTAACCGTAATGTTTTGGAAACTTAAACAATGCAATAATTCTCTAGATATTGGTCAAATTACTAAACATTAGAATTAACGTAAATGTACAATAAATGTTATGCAAAAAATATCTAGGTCATAGATGTGTCATTTACGTGCTTAAAATAGGACAGTAATTATTATGTAATACTTTAAAATTGAATAAATCCACTTTAAACGTAAATCAAATTCATTCTAAATGTAACAAATGTCAAGATAGTTACGAGTATGATGCGTCATCAATATCTCACAATAAACCATTTCAAATCCAAAGAATACTTGATGTATTATGTAATAACGGCGTTTGCGGCCCGCAATGTATGTAGGTCCAAACATTGCGGCATTCATTTTCAATTGCTTTTATTGACGTGATCTGCGAGTTTTGATCTAAGGTTAATTATCAAAATTTAATTGTTTTATGAAGCCAATTTAACAAATGACTATATTCCCATAACACCCTGTATATGTAACTAACTCCTAATCTTATTGGATAGTATTTCGTATTGAAGTCAAAAATATTTACAAGATTACTCAATTGAATACGATCGTATTTCTTATGAAAACGATAAAAACTGTTAAACATTAGCCTGACCTCCCCCCTTTACAATTTATATTTTTTTTAAAAATTTATATTGTACTTGAGATTGTATTTGTTGGTTTCAATTTTTCTTGAGGGTGATTCTCACCATTAAAATAAAATATGGCATTGAAAAGTACTTTTTCTCATTTTGCATGAAAGCAAACGTTTTAACGTTTATTTTAGCCGAATTGGACTACCATTGTTAGGTGAAGCTGCCAATATGGAGCTAATTTTAATACCTAAAAGCGAATTACTGCCAATAAAATCAAATATTAGTTTTTTAGTTTTTAGGTTTCTATGGCACGTCTCCAAGATATCAAAATTTGGGGGGACACCTCGTTTACTTTCTTTGTTAATAACGTCAATTATAAGAATATTTTCGGTAATTCGTAGTGCTTTTTTTGATTTTATATTTGTTTAATAATATTTTTAACAAATTAAGTTTGCATTATATATGTGTCACTGTAATCGATCATATCTTTTATTTTTAAAATCTTTAAAAATAATTTGCTTTTAAGTGCACTTCTAGATAAGAAATTGGTAACAAAGAGAATAGCGTAGCAGCAACGCAGAATTGTGTAGATAATAACCACCACAATTAACAGAACTAAAGTTGTAATTTGAGTAATATACATAAGGTTTTCGATTGGTTACAGGTCCTTTACTATATTATAGTACATAGTGTCTATTTAGAATTTACTTTTAAATAAAATTTGAATGCTAATCTTCGTTCCGCAGTTTATCAAGTACATCCCGACCATGATGGTGCGAAACGTCCCAATTTATCTGCGACCCAACATTTTACTAACTAATGTCTCACATTGCATGTATTAGGTAATGTCAAAATAATGCCGAATATAAAATACATTTGAACTCTCCGTTACCAGTCAACAAGTACGCTTGCGCTACGCTTGCGCTACGCTTGCGCTACGCTTGCGCTACGCTTGCGCTACGCTTGCGCTACGCTACTTCAAAGAATTTCATGAAGATATACTTTATTGCAATTTCTTGACAACTGCGTTGTTTTACTTCTCAAGTTCTGCCTAATTAGAGTTGCCGTGTACGAACCTCTATGTTTATAACTACATTCAGTTTCGCTATAGCAGGCAGCTTAGGGAAATAGTTAAGGTGGTAGGTACGGCATAAAAAAGCTAGTAAAAAAGGTAATTATACAGAGATGTTTTAAATTAAACCATATGGTTCACGAAACTACATAACGAATTGGTAGATTCTCAGCAACCATTTACTTAATGAAAGTGTGGTATAATTATAACTCGTAATATTGTTTGTTAACGTGAAATAATGTCCAAAACATATTATTCTGATGCGAACGTTTTGTGCGCATAAGCGATTAAATAACGTTTTTGCGCAGCCAACCTGATACATTTATCAGCTATGCTGATTGTCACATCCCGATAAATTTCCTGAACGCCACGATTAGGCTACACAGCAATCCTGTTATGGCTTTTAACGGTACTCATGAAGCGGAGTAAAGGTTTGATATTAAAGTCTCGTAGCTGGTTGATACTTGTTGTTAGTGCAAAAATGGTATACGATACATGATCGCTAAGTGCCTCAATACAAGACGTCCTGAAATTTATCAAAACTAGACTCTTGGAGGTCTTGTTTTTCTAACTTTTTTCAGCCTGTTATAAGGCGCTTACCGGTCTTGTATCGGCTACAATTTTTTCCTCTAATTAGTTTATGTGAA
>JAHWXV010071226.1:0-13599 GCA_024586415.1 Phrixothrix hirtus | reverse complement strand
CGATTTTGGATATAAGTAAGTTGGGTTAAATCTTCTTATTTTTATCCCAGGAGTCCGTTGTGAAGCCATGTCCCAGCCTTTTGGAGACACCCGGTATATGAACAGCAAGTTTCTTTTTTATATTTTTTTAATTTGCAAAAGTTTCGGGGATATGCTTTCCTCTTCGTCAGAGCACTAATTTGAAACAATTTTAAAGCTGTTGGCCGTCAGAAGCGCACCAGATGGCATGTAGAAGTAACATTCCCCCTCAATACGCATAAGTAGGTTTGAGGTCGTGGCGTTAACCAGTGTATTTAGAGAAGTGGAAGTATGGAGACGTGTTCTAGTGCTGCGAGTTAAACAGCACGCTGTTATTTAATTTTTAACTGCTGAAAAAGTGACCCCTACTGAAATTCATTGTCGTTTAAAGGCTTTTGATGGCGACGATGCTGTTTATAGGTCTACTGTAAATCGATGGGTAATAAAATTTCGTGGTTTTCAGCCTGGAAAAGCCATAACTGTTGATTAGACACGCAGCGGACGTCCGATCACTGCCACAGACGATAAACATAGCAGCAAACTCGTCGACGATTTGATTCAAAATGCGTTAGAGGTAGCCCTGAGCCAACAGTCTTGCAACATGTCAACGCTCGTCCACACACCACGCGCGCAACTGGAGAAGCTCTGCGAAACCTCCTTATTCCCCCGATCTTACGTCTTGCGATTTTTATTCTTTTCCTCTACTCTAGGGGGACCTCAAGGTTACTCATTACACCTCGGACGATGAAGTGAAGGCAGCTGTCAAGTCCTGGATTCAAGAAAAGTCGAAAGAATTTTTCAGTGACGGAATGGAAAAACTTGTTACACGTTGGGAGGAATGTGTTGAAAAATAAATATATAATTTTGAAACTTAAAAATTGTACTTTAATGTACTCACGCTCTACAGGTACGTGTGTATTAGTTTTCAGCCTACGCTCGTACTATTATTGTTACTCTCTAGTAGAGCGAGTAAAGACTCGCTAAAAATGACTTAATTTACTTTAATTAAAGCATGAACTGGTTGTAATCTTGTGTAACCAACGCAATTTTAAAGGATTTGTTACCATCTTAGGGAGTAAGGGCCCCTTTTCAGAACAATAGCTTTAAAGTTCTGTTATTTTTACCTGAATATTGGAATATAAATTCGTTATTAAGTTTATTTGATTTTGCAGGTCTCCGCCAGATGACAATTAAATTCCAATAACTAAATAAGTAAATAGCAAAAGTTAGTCCATGTATTGAAAATACAAAATATCAATATGTTATGATAGGAAACAGTTATAGAAGCCTGTGATCGGTAGTCCAAGATGATTCTAACAGCTATAGATTACTAATTAAGTAACCACATTGTAACGTACACGTTCACTACGTAATTTGATTAACTACTACTTGTCATATCATAAATTATTTACCAGCTCGTACATTATACCTATATCACTCATTAATATCAATTACTATATTCCTGTTAAAGTGCCTTGGCATAGAAGATCTAGCTTGTCTATATTTTATTGATGCAAAGGCCCCGACCTTATTAAGAAGTGCTCAATTCCTTTGTTTTTTAAACAACTTTAAGACGATTGCCGCAACCCTGCACTTAAATTCTAATATCTACTTTATCTTTTAACGGTTTTTCATACAAACTCAAAAAAAGCTTTATATAGGTAAATTTTATTTATAGCTGCTACTAGATTTGAAGTTTTGTGTATAAGGTCTTCAAAATTTTATTTTACAAATTGTAATTTTCAAATTCAGTTTTTGCAATATCACCTCCAGTAGAAAACCCCACATTGTATTAAAATAATCAATATTTTTATATTATATAAATGCATCTTAATATTCAGTAGCTTTAAAATAGTCCGATAATATTTGTTAATAGAACAATAAGATTGCAGTTTAAGTTATATAAAAAGTTAGGTACTATAATATGAACCCAAATAGAAATAAATAATGTTGGAGAATCAACAATCAAAGTGCAAAAGGGTTCAGCAAAGAAAATTTGTGAAAAACATACTTAACAATAAAAGCAATTTTATGTAGATATTCAACAATATTTCAGTGACAACCGTTGCCGAACGTAATGTAGAAGATGTTTAAGGTATCTATTATTTTGCAGTAGACATAACTCGACTCTTCTTATTAAAGGCTGTCTCGTGTTCTTCAGCTTAGCAGGTGTAATTTTCGAAATAACGATCTAATTCTTCAGTTGTGGATCCAATATGGTACACTTAGGATTCAATAGTTCCCCTAAAAGAAGTTCATAGCCATTCAATTGGATCTAATAAGATTTACTTAATAATTACAATAAAATAAAATATTAATATTTAAATCAATGTAACATGCATTGTCTTCCAATCTACTTTGCAAGTAATCTTTCATTAACTTGTAGGATACTTACATTAAAATGAGCCGTTTCACTAACCAACTGTAGCCACATTTAATTTTTTACATAATTCGGAAGCTTTTTAGTTAATCGTGGAAACCTGACAATTAGCAATTTTAACAAAATTTGACCCCTTACATTCCTGGAAAAATATTCCGACCAATTGGAAAATCCTGCATTACCCCAACCCATACATCACCTGTGCTGTTAATTATTGATATGTATTATGTGGGAGTTTAGGGTATCATAGTAATAGTAATTGTGTCTGTCATAAATATATTTATGACAATTAAGTGGCTAGTAGTCATTTTCCTAAGTTATATGTATATAATATTAAAATAAAGCTAGTGTAATTATGCATTTAAATATAAATAAATAGAAAATATTAATTATCTCAAAATAAAATAATTTGTAAATTAAAAGTAGTCGCATTTCAAAATAAAGTAACTTAAATAAATTAAACTACGAATAAAATAATAAAGTCCATTACAAGTTCGACATTGGTCCTTCGAGTTGGATTTAATAAATTAACCTACAAATAAAATATTACAGTCCATTGCGAATTCGACAGTATCTGTTCACATAACCAGTAAAAAGAACAAAATTTAAAAAGTATTCATTTTCCTCTATTTGATTCTGTGCCTAATAACAAAACATAATTCTTCCTTTAAAACCATGTTCAATTAGTTTTTGATGTAATTGAAAACTATAGAGATCAACTTATTTGTCATTAGACAAACTGTATTAGCAGTTTGGCAATGAACATTTATTTATTTCTGAATCCCTATTTACATTTTTCATGCTAGTTTCTGGATTTTCCACAATCGCTAAGGATATCGTCAAATAATCTGCATTAGTTAAAACTGTCTAATTTCTGATACTTTTTTATATGTCACGCCTCGTTCAAAGCGTTCCTTAGGGATTTACAGTTATTTGGTGTCAAGATAAAGCTTGTCAGGAATTTTTTGAGCATATGTCCCTAATGTTAACAAACAATTTTCATCAGATACCCCAATCGCGTAGTTTTATCTGAGAATATTTCATTTCTAAATTATATGAGATTAATGAAAATTGTATTAAAATGACCTTAATTTATAACATTTCAGACACTTTAACAGTATTTGTAACAAGTATGAAAAGGAATAAGAATTTGAAGGTCATATTGCCAAAATAATTAATTAGATGGAGAAATTTGAACATTTTGTCACTTCTACTAGCTTTATCAATTGTTATCATATAAAATTGATGATAGAACCTAACTTTCTATAACAGACTGCAGTTTTATTGCTCTATTAACAAATATTGTTAGCCTGTTTTAAAGCAATTGCAAATTAAGGTGAACTTATATAATATCTAACTAAAGATAAACAAATTTCTCCTAATTACTCCAATGAAATTCCCAAGAATTGAGTTTGAAAATTGCGATTTGTAAAACAAAATCCTCAACATCCTCTATAAAAAATTCAAATTTAGGTCAAGAGTTTATGAAAAACTAACAAAGGATAAACTGGATATTGGAATTTAAATGAAGGATTGCTAATAACTCTAAAATAATTTAAAAGTTTATAAGTTGGTAACGCGCTAGTGAAACGTAGAACAATTATGGTTGAATAGAGAACATACATAGACTTATTTTTCGATAAAAAAATATGATCGTGTCATTTAAAAGAAAAGAATGTTGCACCACAAAATAATTAAACACCCTGTAAATGCGAAACTAGTTTTAAGTTATGACTCCTTAAATCCAATTAGCATTTCTTTTGTTACATTTTCCATCAAAATATATAACTGGACAAAGACGTTTTGCGACCCTAAGGGTGTAGATGGCGTATTTTCTGAACTTACGCTGTTGTGCGTGTAAGCACACAGAGGAATACGGGGGTTTAAGGTTATCTATTAAGATAGATGGGTCAAGTTCAAGAACTTCGTTGTATTAACAGTAGAAAAGTCGTATTTAGGGGATGCCACTTCGTTGGGGCGGGTTAGGATTACAAAGGGGATAAGGAGAACGAAGATTCCGGTTCCTTAAACCGTAAAGTACTTACTACATGGACATTGGCTAGTACGCCACTGGGCATATCCTTCGATCATGTCAATCGTAGACTCACAATTTATTATACTTACTTTAAACTATTCCTAGTAATTAGCTGGAGAAAAGGAATGGTTACTTATTCTAAGGTTCTTACAATTAGGAAATAATAAAATCTGAATTCAGAAGTCTTTGTAATTAATAAATTGTAGTATAGAAATACAATTCACTACAAAGGATTCAATTCACTTAAAGGAAGATAGATGTAACGGTAATTCAAACATGTTTTGATTAACAGCTAAGTTCAGGGATCCCTGAGTTATATGGTTTATAATTAATCTAAACTGAACAATGGACTTTCTTACTAAAAGCTAAATTTATTAAAGATTCGAAACAACATTTACAAAAAGATCTCAATGTAAATTCTTAACTTGACCGAAATGCCACTCCAGCAAAGTTTTTATGAAAAAAGGGCTGTTGTAGAATCCAAAATAAACAATAAAGCATGCGAACTGCGTGGTGGTGAATTATAGTAAAAGAACGTCACTTACTTGAAGTCTGGAGACGGAAGTTTCCAATAAAAGAGAGGGAACGGTGTCGACGCTTCTGGTTCTAGATGATTTTGTGTCTTGCTTGATCGTCCCTAACCATTTTATGGAGCACGAACGTGGTAAGATGATGATTGACCCCAAATACGATCTACTTTAAGGCGTTAAATGTCGAATTTCCACAAATGCATTCACTAAACATTTTAAACTTGGGCAAATCCTTTATTTTCTAAGATCCAGAGCGCCGCCCGTTTTTACTTTCTCTTACCTATATGAAATATGGTATAGAAAAAGTCCTGTTTTCGGTCAAACTTTTCGATATCGAGTTTTTGGCGGAGTACAAGTTTTCAGGTCCCCTGAGTCCGAAAATCATGTTTTTAGAAATTGGCCTGTTTGTGAACGCGCGCGCGCCTGTGTGTGTGTGTATGTGTGTGTGTGTACGTATGTGGTCAATATGTTTTAAAATCAAACGCTGCAGAAAAGTAAAATTTTATAAATAAGTTTATTAAAGATTTAGCACTTCCTAGTAAGAATTTTATTAGAATTTAATGATCGGAAGTATGTGTACGCGCGCGCGCGCGCCTGTGTGTGTGTGTGTGTGTGTTGGTGTGTGTGTGTGTGTACGTATGTGGTTAATATGTTTCGCAAATCAAACACTGTAGAAAAGTGAAATTTTATAAATAAGTTTATTACCGATTTAGCACCTCTTAGTAAGAATGTAATTAGAATTGAATGATCGGAAGTGCCACTTTATTCTCGTGATTTTTAGGTTATTTGCAATTTTCCCGAAAATGGCTTCAATGATTTTTTTAAGCTCGCTGTAGTTACATGAGCTAATTGGTTTCTCTGAGAAAATTCGCTGAAGTGAGTTATTGAGAAAAATATCTAGAGTTGAGCAAGGTTTTGTCTAGTCAATAACTTGGGTGGGTGACCGTTCCAATTATCGTCCCCAAAATAAAAATAAATTAATATTTTAATAATTTTTGTGCATTATTTACATACTTAATTACTTTTTACTTAAATCTATAAATTATTTTTGCTTTAAATGAGCTTAAAATTTAATTATAAAACTCTTAGTACATGTATAAAGGAAATAATAAATGCATAAATTATCTATGCTTTTAAATTAATTTTAAGGTTTACAATTTAGGTGTATAGGAAAGTAACTAACATCAATAAATTTTAATTAAATCTAAAATGGGTAAGAGAAGGTCGTGTGTTGTCTCACATCGGATTTTTAAGTACGCGTATACTTAACTATGTAAGAAAACGGAAGCGCTGTTTACTTTTATAGTCTCTAACTTCTACTTACTTCAGAAACATTTCTTTCATAAGGGTAGAGGTAAAGCAGGGATTGTTAATAGCTGTTTTTAGAGGGTTATGCATGTTTGCATAAATGCTGACGTAATAGTTTTACCGCAGCCTTGACACTTTGTATTTTATCGAAGTTTCAAATTAATTCTTATTTTAAAACAAGAAAGAATTTAAACCGTTATTTTGACTTGGTTTAATCATAGTTTTGAATATCTAATTTTATGTTGATATTATTACAATATCGCCGAGGTATTTCCAAATATGCTCGCAATTATAATCATACATTCTAATATATTTATTGTTATATTTGTCCAAAATTTAAGACGCGCTTACTAGTAAGCATAAAGCTAAGTCAAGGAAAGGATTATTAATGGACATCCTGTATAATTGAAGCATTTATTAGACGCTACTAATATTAATACTTTATAAAATTACTTTATAAAATTTTAGAACATATTTTTCCGCTTATTAGTACTATGCAACGTTTTACTAAATGAATAAATAACTACTTCGCTCAACCTATTATTAGTGAAAACTAAAAAACTATGGTATATTATTCTTTGAAATTTTAATCATTTAATGCTTTACAATAGTTAAAGGTGTCTGTGAAATTTGATTAAAGAATTCCAACGTCTTCTAGGTGTTGAAATTTTTGTCATATAGTATATCTTACAAAATTTGTTGTATTACGTGACGAGATTTACTTCTGCGAATCTAGCATGGATCCTATTGATAGATCATAAATTGCCAATATTCGATACAATTCACAAAAATAAACGGGAGATGCCCTAAGAATATATCGCCAAGACGCCTTCTAAATTTAATATTTTTGCTACCCGACAGAACATTGTCATAGTTTCAAGTAAACTAAAATAAAAAGGTGGGTTTGCGGCTTTTGACACTTCATTATAGTGATGCTATTGATAGGACTATCAAATAACAATTTTGAAATCGTCATATGTATATAATACTTCGAAAGTAAATACAGACGTGGTAAATTAACAGCCCTAAATATAGTAAGTTTTGTAACACAAGAAGATTGCGTGTTAGTTTTCTTTAAGTAACTGAACGTTACTGCATAAATGCATTTACAATTTTTGTTTGTTCATCACCAACGCAAGAGGTTGGTAAATTAATAACAAACTTCTTATAAAGCATCTTTATCATTAATTGCTACGTGAAACTAAACAAATAGTTATCCGAGTAATAGGTGTAGAAGAGAACTAGGGAAACAATTCTGATGAAAAGAAGGCGGTCGTGACTTCTGCAAAAATCGTAAAATTCGCTATTTATGCAATGATTGTGGAAAATGGATCCGTCTCGAGTATTTAGTACCTAAAAGTTGTTCGCCAAAATAAAAATTGGCGTCTGCTTTTAAATTACCGTACGCTGGATTTCAACTAAATCAATCACATACTATTTAAAATGTTATAGATATTATGTAACATTGTTTAAAATAAAATCAAAATTAAATCTATATAATATAAATGATATCTATTTAATTAATTTTAACTAGATTTTGTTTCTGGTCTTTTGAGACCTAGCTCTCCCAGGATCGCAAATATTTCTCACACGCACACACTACGATTAGCTATTAACTGCACAAGAGGTTTGGGCGTTACTTAGAATCGAAAAACGTGTTGTTAAATTACTTTTACTACATTTTGACTGGATTCAAATAATATGCCATGCAAAACGTCAAATTACCTTTTAGAAGTTGCTATGATTAATTGACCTTGTTTCTTTACACAACAATTTGTTATTAAAACATGATATTGGTATGAATAAAGAAATAAATAATCATACATGTAGGTTGCAAATAATTAACAAATTAGAAAGACGCCATGAAGGTATAGATATTTTGTAACAACACCCTAAATTGGATGACATTAGAATGAATTCAGATTGTATGAAAATTTTAACCGAGGATATATACCAAACTCTATTAGCGATATGATATGAAATGATGGTGTGTAACAGTGGCTGATAACTACATTACACCACTGTTATTCGAAATAAATGTACTAAATGAAAGTTACGCAAATTAAGTGGGAAGCCACGAAGAAAATTGGACGAGTACGTTGCTATCCAATTTAACGATAGTGCCAAAAGTGTTCCGAATTCTCCAAAACACAAAGCAGGAATAGAAACTGTTATCGAAGGATTGTGGTAATTGGTAATTTATATTTAATGTTTAACTATAAACAAGTAGGTACGTTGCAAGGTATTCCTAAATAAGTTCCGAAAAGTGAACACACAGATTCAAATTAGATCGTTTAACATTTGCAGTTTAATGCTAGAATATGATATTCCCAGTCTTGAATAATTGATTGTCAGAAATATTTGCGATTGAATGTTTTTCAGTATTAGATTTCTAAGCGATTCAAAATTGTTTGTATTGAAACTGAAGTTTGATAATTTACTCTCACAATTAATAACGAAAATCGCCGATTATGGTATCATCTCTCATTAATGTCGAAATAAAGAGAATTGTAGTACAGTTATAATAGCTATTTAATATTAGCAATTTTAAAATGTTAAAAGCCGCGTTGAAGAAAATTAATCTACAGCTGATGCGTCTAGTTTCGAAAATGTGTTTATGTTATATAAACATAAATTTGAATATATTTCAGTAGAGCATCAAGAAATATTCAAATTTAAGATAAACCAAGGTGTATTATGATAAAAGGAACTGGTGTTTCCTTAGGATTTAAACAAATATTTGTAGGGGTTCGCTAACTTGAATGTAAGATTTTAGTGTCACTTAGTTGTAAAATACAAAATTTTTACATAAATTGGACATTAAGTTTTTAAAAAATCTTTTCCAATATTGATAAATGCACACAGTAGTGCTGAATATCTCTTTATAGGTTCATTCAAGCATATTTTACATAATCTTAGAAAAAATGTTTAAAATATTGATTTAAATGTATCTACATGAAAAACGTTTGGTGTTCTTAATTTTAAACGCCTAACCCAATGTATGATATGAAACTGAAACTAGTTTACGAAATAGTAATCAAAATAGTTGACAGAAAGATCGCATTGACTTAAACCATTGCGTCTTTAAAGGATGAATTTGTTATACTAAAAGTGATAAAGAGATTATCTAGGATTATATGAAATGGTTTCCACTGAAGGAATGAGATTATTTTGTACGGATTCTTGGGTCAGGTTTATAAGAAATACATCAAAATAGTATTCAAGTTATACAAAGTTGGAAATGCGAAATCTTAAATAACACTTTTAGTAGAAAACATCAAATGATCCATATCAATATGTTCAGAATGTCGCTTGAACTCGTGGCTAACTCCATTATTTGATCTTAGAATAACAAAAGAAATTTTATTTCATATTTAAAGTTTAATAGATAAAAACTAAAATTAGAATAGTTCTATTAGTAACCTGAAAAGTTGTTTAAGTCTTTCCTAAGAGTTAGTCGCTCAACAAAGTTCCGTAATGAAGTAAAAGCTTGAAAATTGTTATAAGTAGGTACAAGTGCATCGTAAACACTTCATAACTTAAAGCTGTAGAGATTTTGGTTATCGTTTCTCCAACAACTTCTATAAATGATACTCGTTTCATAAGCATTCTTCAGATCTTTTAATTTATACTTGATGTGCACTAATACCCTCTTATAAAACCTGATAATTATTAAATCTTCCTTAGTGGTTGAATTGCCAACTTTATAAGTACCTTTCAAAATTTAGATCACAAAATACATTCAAAAACTTTAATATTCATTCTCATTAAAATAAAATCCGGAAAGCATATGTCCAACATAAAAACGCAAGACTAATTTAATTTTTAAGGTTTCAGATATACATTGCTGGCTTGAAAGCATCACAAAGGTTTTTTAAGTCTTATTAAATAAATTGAAAGATAACATAAGTGTTTTAAAATATGAACTAAATAGGAACGTAAAGGATTACGGATAAGCCAGAAGCTTTTACTTATTCAGTAAATTTCATATAAATTCGTGTTTAAATAATTTGCATATTTATACTAAAATGGTATGAGCTGTCACTTACAATTAAAGTTACTTATATTACCGCACATAAACAACTAAATGGATGCATTTGCGCCCGGATGTTAAAAGCATTATTCTAATGATAGGCTTAGATTAAGGTACAACTAATGACGTGACATTAGAATTAGACGTATAATGTAGAAAAACTTAATAATAACCTTATACGCTATGAACTAAATTAATATGACGGTGAGTTTTCAGTCATGTTACCCAATTTATACTGTAATTTACGAGAGGAAAATTTAGGTGTAATAAAAAAATCTATTTGTTACTTACAAAAGAGATTTAATTAAAAGATATTATTGCTTACAGTTGCAAGCAGTTTTAAAAATATGGTCAAAATGCCCAACCCTTGCGGTTATACACGATCGGACCATTTCTACCATGCTAGAAGAAACCCTTTTAAGAGTTGCACTGAAAAAATTCGTGATTAAGTCTGTAACATCGTCTTTAAGTTCATCAATAGCGTGAGGATTACTTTTAAAGGCCTCGGACTTAATGTAGCCCCACACAAGGTAGGCAGGAGATGTGAGGTCTGGGGACCTTGGAGGCCATAAGTCCTTGCTTATTATTCAACCACCACCAAAGAACTCTTGCAGAAAGCTCATGGTTTCTGTAAACGAGTGGCAGGTAGCGCCGTCTTGCTGAAACCAACAGTACCGTTTTTGAGGTTCCAGTAGGGGCACAAATTGGCCCACAATATTGCTGTATACTTCGCCATTTACAGTCTGTCCGAAGAATATGGGTCCGACTATACGCTGACCAGATATCGCACATCATACACCAACATTTGCAGGATGTAATGAATTTACATGTAAAGCATTAGGATTTTCAACAGTCCAAATCGGATGCTTTGACTGTTCACATAATCGCCGAGATGGATCCAAGCTTCATCACCAAAGCACACTGTGTTTAAAATTTGGATTTCGTTATCAGTGTTGCAATCGCTTGTTTAAATCCTGAGGCTAAAGCTGTACGTGATACAGATACAGTTTTAACTTGCGAGAAAACTTTTCGTAAACTTTTCATGGAGATTTGAGCAATCTTTTTCTCACATCCTCTAAAACTTCATCTGTCAAGTAGTCGACCACTACCTTGCCTATTGCAAACACACAACCTGGCTCTCGAAATCATTTTGCTAATCCAGAGATTGACATTTTTTCTGGCGGACGAATGCCAACGAATTTAATTTGAAATGATTCCTTTACACTCATATACGATTTCGTGGCAAAATATTGTTCTAGAATGAAAACCCGTTGTCTTAGGGTAAACAATATCTTGTTCGTAAAACCACGTGAAATGGCACAAAACTTTACACAGCTCAGAGAGAATCAACTCACACTACCGGATCTGTACCGGTTGAGTAGAGCTTTGTGTCACAAAACAAAATTTCCCTTTCCTATAAAAAAAATCTTTTGTGAGACAACACACGATTTCTCTTACGTACATAGGTGTACAAATATGAAAATGTTCACAAATAATTAAAATATTATTTACATTTATTTTGGGAACGGTAATTGTAACGGTCATCCAACCAAGTTACAGGACAAATAAAACCCTGCTTAACTCCACATAATTCCTCTAATAACTCGCTACAATGCATTTTTTCAGAAAAACCTAAAAGTTCTACGTAAAAGAACATGAAGGACAGTACAACCGTAGCAAGCTTCAAAAAAATTGTTAAAAACTTTTTCGAGAAAATCGCGAGAAACTGAAAAGTCGCAAGAATAAAGTACCACTTCAGGTCATTCAATTTTAACTAAATTCTTGCCATTTCATGTACCGACGAAATAAAGCATAAATATAATTTTTGATTTTCATATAATAATTGATTTTTGAGAAACGTTGTTCATAACACTTCCGGTTACTCGATTTTCAAAAATTTATTAGAGAAACTCCTAGCTTAATACAAAACTAAATTAAGTAGCTAAGAAATATACAAACTTTAAAAAAATCCTTATGGCCGACTTCAAAAAAACCGTGAAAATGTAGTATTCGGAAATTATCTAAAAATGACAGAAATAAAGTGGTACTTCTGGTTTTTCAATTTTAACCAAATTTATGATTCTTCAGAAAAAGGCGGTGTGACCCTAGATATAAAGTTTCATTGAATTAGGCCTTTTATTTTCAAAATTATTGTATTTCGAGTTAACAGTGAACCTACTTCCGGTTACTCCATTTACAGAAAACTTTCCGAGTAACCGCCTAGATTATATCAAAGGGTTTTAAATTCTTAATAAATACAATAGATTTAAAAAAATCGTTACAGCCGATTTCGAGAAATTGTCGAAAAACAGGAAATTCGTAAAATATCTAAAAATGGCTGAAATAAGGTAGTACCCCCGGTTATTCGATTTTAACCAAATTCTCGATTTCACACGTCAAGGTTATTGTGAACTCAAATAAAAATTCCATTTAGCTAGTGTTTTTAGTTTCATAGATATCTTAATTAGACTTAAAGGAGAAAGTACTTCCGGTTATTCAACTTACGGAAAATTTTATGAAAAACCACCTAGATTATACGAAAGGGAATTAAGTTTTTAAGAAATGTGTTAAATTTAAAAACAATCGTTAGCAGACGATATCGAAAACATCTCAAAAAACCAAAAAATTACAAGAGTAAAGTGCCACACAAACACACGTACGCACGCACACACGCACCCTTGCACGCGCGCTTGCACGCACGCTTGTACGCACGCTCTATCGCACGCCCGCACGCAAGCACGCATGCACGCACACACGCACAAACGCACTCTCGCATGCACCCACGCAGCAAGAGCGGGCGCACTTACGCACACGCCCGCACGCAACCATTCAGGTACGCACGGACGTACGCACAAACGAACAACTCGCGCACGCACGCACTCACGCACCCGCGCATGCACGCAAGCAAGGATGTACGCCCATCCACATGCACGCACGCACGTACTCACGTACGCACGCGCGCGGGCAAGCGCGCACGTACGCGCACACGCACCCACGCAGCAAGCACGCGTGCACGCACGTACGCATGTACGCACGCGTTACGCGCGCGTTCGCACAAGCACGCATGCGCGCATGCACGCACGGACGCACGTCCGCACGCACCTACGCACGCGCGCGCGCATGCATGTATGCATGCACCCACACATTTGTATATATATATATATATATATATATATATAGGGAAATTACTTTTTGGTTTAAAATTAATATAATTATAATGGTTATGTATATTTAGATTTTAAAAAGATTTATAAAAATTCATTCCCTGACTGGGGTTCGATCCCAGGACCTTTGG
>JAHWXV010071221.1:0-13901 GCA_024586415.1 Phrixothrix hirtus | reverse complement strand
TGTTAATTTCGCAGATCTATGACTAATTATAAATGAATAACAGCGTATGAAGGGCAGATAGGCGCTTTTATGAAAACATTTATTTCGTAGTGTAAATATAGTGTAAATAGTAATAATAAGACTGATAGTGAGTATGTTTTATTTAAGTACCTCAACGTAAAGTTTTACTCATTTATTAAACATTTGTAACAATGACTACAAGCTCGAGTAGTCGGTGTGATAGCGGCGGCTTTTCTACCCCTGCAGTCGTGCAGCGTAGATAGCCATGACCTCAGATTCTGGCTCGACGTCCGGGCTTGGAACTATCTGCGCCTCCAGAGCGAAACGGCAGCGATCATCTTCGGACCCGGGCTCCGTTATAGATGTTAGCGTCAAAACACCGGGATGTTGTAGCGAAGCCCTGCAAAACGTCATATCAAGTATTAATCATGCATTTTCTGGAATGCCAGGCTTTACCAATACCTCCAAGGCGGGCGTAGAGAAGAATGCTGGCGCCGTGGGGTGTGTCACGGACGTTCAGGCGGCACTAACGGAACTGGTAGCAATCAATGTCGCTGCGGAAAGTAAACAAACCCCTTGTATGGATTATGTAGTGGAGAGGGTATCACGCGAAATCTTTATACAGCAGCAGTCCGCTGCTCCGTCCATAATTTACAGTAAGGTGACGCGGTGGTGGAACTTACGCGCCAACTGCACCTCTTGCCCATCAGATAGGATTCTAGGCTATTATTAAACCAATAGATGAAGCAAAGTTGTCTTCATCGGAGAACACTTTCAAATTACTCACTTCACAGCTGACGCCGGCGGAACTTGGCATCAAACCGACGCGAATGATCAAACTCGCCAACCAATCGGTCTTACTGGAAACGACGGAGGGCTGTCTGGGCGGCCTTGTGGAGCATCCAGCTCTCGCCAGGGTGCAGTTTGCCCCGGCGGTACATGCTAAGTCATAGCTCAAAATTATTATTTATGGCGTGCCTGTAAATATAACTAAAGATCAGTTAGTTGATGCTGGGAAGCAGCACACCTGCACTGTGACGGGCGGTGCAGTGATGACTGCCTTTCCCGTTGGGAAGAGGAGGGGCAAACTGCAAACTAGGTATTTGATGTGCATCCGGGGGTGCGCCAGGCTGTGATTTTTGCTGAGAGCCTCTATCTGGGCTGGATTTCATGCATAGTATGGGATTTTGTGAGAGTGTTGCGGTGATTTAACTGCCAGCGCATCGGACACGTGTCTAAGTACCACATGTCGGCCAAACAATGCGGCTACTATGCGGGAACCGAGCATGAAGGTAAGGATTGCCGTCGCGAGGAAGTAAATATCTGTATAGGTGCACGAACTTCCTCCGGGTGGGAGCTAAGCCTGAACTTTGAAATCACGATACCTTTGATTCTAGCTGTCCACTGTACTAGCTCCGACTCCAGAACGAGGTGAACAACACAATTTATTCGATAGAATGATCGTTCTATCGGCAAACTTCAAAAATTCCCGGACGTTTACTTTAGATATTTCTCGATATGTCCTGGAGCACGGCTCCGATATCATCTTAATGTAAATTTAGTGATAAGTACAAGCAATGCGTGGATATAGGTATCTGAAATATTGCGACCAAAATCTCAGTAATGTGGTATTAGTTAAAGACGATTTTTGTGACTGTGTTATACTTCCGAATTTTTGTAACGAAAACTTTTGTGTTTAACTATAAATAAAATAAACATTTACTGTGTGAACATCTATCTATCTATGTTTAGTAATATTATCGGTGATTTAAACTTTTTGATCCTAATACTTGATAATTTATGTAATAAATTTGTGCTGATTTGTGGGGACTTTAACGCGCGCTCCGAACTGTAGCACGATGTCATGACGAACCGGCGCGGCAGAATACTCGAGCAGTTTGTGGTTGACGCGTACCTGGAAATTTTAAACGTATATAGAAAACCTTTCACATTCGAATCTGAACAGGGACGCAGTAACATCATTCTTACTATGATAGGGTGCGCTTCGCCAGATTTTATGTTTGATTGGGATGTTCACACTAAAGTGCACAATTTGGACCACCCGACGATTTCTACGATAATTAGTGGCGCCGATATTAGAAGACATCCACCGGAAATAGTGAAAAATTGCCCTATTGACAAACTGAAATCGCCGAACGTTATTAATGACCTTGTTAAATTAAACGATTACTTAAATTCGAATTACTACGTGCTTGGGCAACCTAGTGTTAGAAACTGCGCGGTGCGTGATCTGATCCGGAGTATTCAAGAAATCTTTAACTCCGTGGCAACCCGCCGCACACGATACCCAACCAGGCCGGATTGGTAGACAGGGGAAGTGAATAAAGCCAGTAGGGAGTACTTAAAACATAAGAGCAGCCTATATAAAAATGTGCATGCAAACGTAAAACAACAACTCTGTGACATCATGTACTGTTACAAACAAAAATTTTTTCATGTATTAGAAAAAGTCAGAAAAAAGCATGGAAAAGTTATGTACACAGGGAGCTGGCGGTCAACCCCTGGGGTGCTATTTAAAATATGGCTCGGGGGAAGATTCCCCGACCTGGTCTTTTTGCATCCATTCCGGACCGCGGAGGAAGTGAGTCGCGAACGTCGGAGGAGGCGGTGCGCAACCACCTTGAAGTTCTGGTACCGGATGATGACCGGAATGGCAAAAACAACGTGCAACGCGCCTGGCAGCAGGATTTCAACACTGTCACTGTCTTGGGGGAAGGGGGAGTTGACCTGCCCGCGGTAGACGATCTGGAGACCTCTGTTGCTGGGGTACGAATCGGAAAACCTCCGGGTTGATTGCATCTGCGGAGACGTAATAGACTATTTTTGAAAACATTAAAACTTTGCACATTAATCGTTTTGTGCTTGTGTTCGTGATTCGTACTTTCGACGGGTATGGGAATGTGGAAAACTAGTTTTAGTTCTTAAAGCCTTGAATGCTCTGCGGGGAGACTCTAAGAGATGCCGTCCAGTTACTCGACTCGACCAATTTGTTAAGGTGTTTGAGAGAATAATTAAAGGCAGAATACATAATGAACTCACCTACATACACTTTCCAAGGCAGCTGGTTTTGTGTGAGTGGTAAATCTACAATCCTAGCACTTCAGCGGTACTTGCAGGGCATAAACGTAAGAAATCACAATGAGATCTCTGTCTTCATTGATATACAAGGAGCTTTAGACTCCCTGTGGTTGCCGAAACTGCTTCAGGTGATGAGGGGGTGGGGCCCGACTAACAAAACTCAGACACTAATCAAAAGTTGCCTAGCGGGAAGCAATGTTACTTACCATATGTGTTCGGAACCTCTAACGAATACACTGACCAAACGCTGTCTTCAAGGATCAATTCTGGGTCCCACCCTGTGGAACTTCCTTCTGGATGATCTACTTGAAGAAGTACTCCCTGAAGGTGCCTCAATACCGGCATACGCTGATGATCTTGGCTTAGTAGTAGCAACAGACGCAAGGCATAACCATCTGAATTCGACACGGGCGTCGCTAGACGTTGTCCAGCGGTGGGCAGAGAACTTTAAGCTAACTATCTCTGCCGCCAAAACCAAGCTCTGGTTAAATAAGTGACGACGTAGAACCCACCTACGGGACCTAAATTTCTGTATAAATGGTAACAAAATTGAAATTGTAAATAGCTACAAATACCTTGGCTTGCTTATCGATCGGAAATTAAATTTCGAGCAACACATCAGACAGGTAACCGACCGGGCCAGAACCATGCTCTTCAGACTCATAAATCTGGCACGAGTCTGCTGGGGAGTCGACGCGATGAGATGGGTCTCCATCATCTATAAAGCTGCGATCCTCCCAATCGTGATGTATAGATCCGAGATATGGGGCTGCACGTTGAGTAGCTACAACATCAACCAGAATTTAAGGTCGACGCAGGCCATGGCAGCTAGGTTTGCAACCCGGGTTTATCATCTCTCTGTCTCGGCGGATGCGCCAGATGTCTTAGCGGGATTCTCACCACTTTACGCAGTTATTGAATACAGGATCTGCCTGAAGCAAATAAGGAAGAGGCGGAACTTCAGTTTTGCTGACGAAAATTTCACAATTGACGATTCCCTGTCCATAAGATATATAATGTAGTACCTGCAAATCCGCATCGAGAATGATTGGCAGCTCCGGTGGGAGACCTCAGAAGAAGGGAGATATACTTACAGGCTATTTCCAAGGGTCACCAAAAGCCTGCAAAACCAACTTGTTTTTATGAGAATGCAGCTAGCGACGAGGCACAGTGCATTTCGGGTGCACATGTTTCGGGTTGGGCGGGCCCTGGCAAAGAACTGCGTGCACTGTCCGCAATATATAGATGACCCGGAGCACCACCTACTTCAATGCCCCACCTACCGCGGTCCGCGTGCTACGGTAGTCCAATCCTGCAGGCAACTACCGATCCTCTTGGAATTTTTTGAGTTGGGTAACACTTTGTTGGAGCCTTTTCATCAGGAGGGGGACGGGGAGTAGGACAGGAAGTGACCTGACGTGACGGGATGTGAGTTCGCGCCCAGGAGTGCACTGTAGTGATGAATCCGCGCAACTGAAACAAGTTATTATTTATTTAGATTTTGAATTTTATTTATCTCGATATTTTACTTGAATCTTATTTTTTTGAACTGTATTTTATTATTTTGAGTCTTATTATTGGACCTTATTAATGAACCCTTGAAGTGATTATTATGTTATACCTGATGCATATTTGTTGTTGGATGTACATAAGTTATATAGATAACTATATTATTTTGGAAATACCTGGATGGTTGGGCTACCACTGAACTAGAATTACCGAGGTAGCGCTCAAGATTAGCCAGGAACACGGTTCAGTGCTGCCAACAGCTTCCAATGACGACATGGAAACAAAATGTTAAAATTTTTGTAGTACTGAATAAGTTAAAATTTTTACCTTCGTTTAAATGACTTGCAGTATTATATACTGCAAATACACGCCCAATTTCGCGTCAATAAATGCGTCTTTAGCGCTTTATTTTCTTTTTTGTACATAACACGTTTGTACAGTATAATTACTCAGCAAGGGATAGATACAGACTTAGCGTATGTGAAGATATAGAAGTATGTGTACTAGAGGATTTGCAGGAAGAAGTTAAAGGAATGAATATTTATTGATGGTACCCGAAAATTGAAATACTTACAAGTTCCTTGGTCTCACAGCAAATCCAACTCACTAGCAGATTAAATTTTAATTTAATAGAATGTGAGGTTTGATAGGGTCTTTATAGTGTAAATAAAGGGCTAAATTAAACCTAGACCATTTATTTACAAATAAACATATAATCTGGAATTATGTAACAATGGGTGCGAGTGATGATAGAAGTAAAGCAATTAATTAATCGATACCTAATATTAAAAGATAATTTGTAGATTAGCAATAAAGTAAAACTATTTGATAGTGCCGCAAAGAACAATGTTGGAGCAAAGGAGGACTATAACTTAAGTTCCTTAAGTTTCCTAATATTGATCAGTAAAATATTTACATAAGTTAACATCATATTAAAAGTTTCTTTTGTGCAAGATGGCGGTTTTTAATAAATGTAATATTTGTAATTACAAATTTATTAAACTAGCAATTATACTGCAGAATAATTATAGTCAAATTATAAATCGTTGAGATAAAATAGATCTGATTAACAAACACAACAGATAACGGGTGTCCGTGGATGGGGCTACAAAGACGAAAGGCTTTATTAATATGAATTTTACAGAAAAAAGGTGTTCTTTATAAAAAAATCGGCCTTTCTCAACACATCCAAAAACAATTAATTTTAACTACAGACATTCATTTATTTATAATTATAAATTCAATATTATTGCAGCTGATATTTTCTTTTTTAACTAAACAACAATCAGTTTTTAAAATAAACAACTTAATAAGTACTATTGGTAATTTTAAATGTAATTTTGCAAATAGTTTTAACGATAACAACATCGAAATGCAATTAGGTACACAAGGGTGCACTCGATTTAAGTGTCTAGAGATACTGAGGATTTTATGTAGTAGATTTTGCTTTGTACCATCATTAACGGCGTTAACGTAGTTATGTCTAACTGTACTTAAAATTGACTTTCATAATGCTCACTCAAGAAAACGTTTATTTAGCTTTGATACAAACGTATCTATTATCACGGTTACATAACATTAACCCTGAAATACGAAGAAACATTTATCGGCAACAAGATGAATGATCAGCGCAATCAAAATTATTGATACAAAATTTTCTAAATCATTAGTTTTCCGGGAAATGGATTGGTATGAATGGCCCAATTGAATGGCCTGCTATGTCAGCTGATATTTTGCTAATGGATTCCTTTTTGTGGGTTGTGTTAAAAGAAAAAGTGTGTACTGATGATATAGGACATAATTTAGATCAATTAAAGCAATCAATAACGGATGCTATGGATGAGATTAATATGCCTGCTACGATACACAAAGTTTACAATGAATTTATTAAAAGAATTAAAAAATGTGTACAAGTTGGAAGCAGCTATTGAATAGTGATTGCTTTAAGTTCTGAATTAATACTTCTTCAGTTGTTTATTTTAAAATCTGATGATTGTTTAGTTAAAAAATAAAAGTTTCAGCTGCAATAATATTGAATTTATAAATAAGTGAATGTCTGTTGTCAAAGCTAATTATGTTTTTGGATGTTTTGAGCAAATTAAAATTTTTTATAAAGAATACCTTTTTTCTGCAAAATGTATATTAACAAAGTTTCTCCTTTTTTAACACCATCCATGGTTCTGTTGTTTTTAACAAATTGTTGGATCTTTCAATAAGAAAACGTTCGTAGATTGAAGACAGTCGAAAAGATATGCTTTTACTGCTATGTGTATCGTATAATAACATTAAAATTAACTGAATTAAGTTTTGTACCTAAAAATTTGCTATTTATATTTTCGAAAAGATACATTAAATTATGTTAAACTGTCAAATTTGTGTAAATGACACCACATTTTACAGTACTCGTTGTTACTTGATTTAATTACAGATTGTAGGAATTGACCACTGAACGTTATATTTAATATAATGTAATTAAAATAACACGATGCGGAATCCATCTTTGAAATAGCTGTATTGTTGTACATTTTATTCTAGATAAATTCTTATTGTAACTGACGATACCATTTAAAGCTGTTAATGAATTTCAATTAAAATACAATTGGATAATATAACTTTCGTATTATGAGAGCGTGGTGTAGCATTACAACATTGTAACAACTAAACCAATTTTAATAGATAAAATACCAGAATCTCAACTAATGATGGAACTATACACACATAAAACCCACACTAAAGTCTGACTAACGGTTCTCGAGATATAAGTGGGCATATTGTCAGCCTAACAGAAGTCGAGATAGTAATGTAGGATGTCATATTAAGGGTGTACGGATAGGAGCTGAATGTTTTAAATGAACCCTCATTTTTCATACTTTGACGTTATAAATCTAATTAGGAAGAGAAAAATACATGAAAACTGTTAAAATTTATTATCAAAGTGATGGTCTGGTTACAATTGTGTAGCAAAAACAACGTACTACCTTCGGTTGAAAGCATTCATGATAAAACATGATTATGAACATATTGAACATTTAAACAGAAACATTCCATTATGCATTAACAAAGGCCTGCGCTTGTTAGTAGCCATAGCGAGTTAAAGTTTAGCTAACAACTCGTGTCAATCAATTCAACGCCGTGCCTAGTAATTGAACATTTCATTAATCTTTATACCGCTGTAGTCTGAATAAAGATATTTATTTGCACCAAAGTGTTTGTAAGAAATATAGAGGGAAGCAACGAAATAATTTTAGACACTCCAAAGTGAAACAAAATAGAGTAATGATAATGAATGTGCAATTCGAAGATCATTCTTGTTTTATATGTTGCGCATACGGTCATTGTGTTTAATTACTTTAATAGTTTGAGAGATTAACTGGTTTTCGATAATAATACTAGTATACATTTAGTGCGATTTTTCTAATTTTGAATCTTTAAATATCATTGGCAGGCACTAATTTTGATTTGGTAACTGTAAGTGATTGCTAATAGTTATGTTTAAATTTAAATTGATTTTCGCACAGTAACTTTAAGTTTTGATAGAAAAATTATTTTACACTGACGTTTTATGTTATGTCCCTAATAAATCTAAATTCTTCTTTTTTGTCTATCGGTGCTACTTTAGAACGCGAGGAGGACTTTTCGAACCTGAAGAAAAGAACTTTTAATTTTCGTCCATACTTTAAAGGATTGTCTATAATATTACGCGGCATTCAATTGATTCAGCTCAATATTGTTTTTTAATTTAGTCGATTTTCAATCCCTAAAATTTAGGATACGATAGATAGCTAAGGATCCTTTTTAATATATATTTAAGAGCAATCTTAAGAGTACTGTTTTCGGAAAATATCAATCTGATTCCGTATCCGTTGATGTAATGTAAATGGATTGGTTTCGACAGTTTCCTGCCGCTTATGATTCTGGAATGAATATAACACTTATAGTCCAAGATTCAGCACCTGATTCCTGCAGATATCTGCTTTTTTAATGAAACTTGATTTAAATTAATGATCAATGATAATGCAATACGTTACTATCGGGTTGCCAAGAAAAAATTAGCCGCAACTGCCTAATTAAATATATTTATAACTAATTTATTTTAATGAATTACAACTGTATTTTTTTGAGTGAATTAAGCGTTATTTGTAAGAAAATTTTGTGAATAATGTAAAAGAAATTGTTGCCAGCTCTCATTCAGCCGTAACCTTCAGGTTGCGACGTGTAAACAAGAATGTTATTGTTAATTATTTACGTTCATTGTGTTTTTCAAGAAGATTGTATACCAAATTAAAGTTTAATTTTTTCTGTACACGATAATACATTGTTTTCTGTAAACAATGGCTGCAAGCAGTGGCTGCTATAATTTGAATTAATTACTCTCGCTCTCGGTGAGTGTGAGCGAGAAAGAAGGAATACGCGCGCTCGCTACATCGTGTTGTAAACAAGGATACATAGGGTTTAGTTTTTAATTACAAAAGATAACAAATTGTATTAATTTTTTAATGTCATTATTATAAAATACATATTCCATTGCCCTGATTGACCAATATTTATAAATTGTGTTTTTTCGATAATTGCAGCTGAGGTACTATAAGTTCTGATAACATATTATCAAGAAAAATTAACTAGTATTTAAAAAATTATAAAAAAATACTGCTTATTGGTACTTAAAAAACAGATATTCGTTGAACATTCCATAGTCGATTTTGTCAACATAACATGATTACTTCTTTATACGACAAAAATATCCATTATGCTCAAAAATCATCTCATCACAGGTAATAAATTTGAAAACAATATTACTTTAACTACACCCCATTGTGTCCTTGTTTACAACACGAAGCAGCGCGCGCGTTCCTTCTTTCGCTCACACTAATCCAGAGCGAGTGTAATTAATTCAAATAATAGCAACCACTACTTGTGGCCAATCTTTTACAGGCAACCATGTATTATTGTGTACAGAAAAATTTAAACTTTAATTTGGTATACAATTTTCTTGAAAAACACGATGAGCGTAAATAATTAACAATAGCATACCTGTTTACACGTGGTAATATGAGGATTGCGGCTAAGTAAAAACTGGCAGCCATTTTTTTTTTACATTTTTTACTTCATTTTCTTTCAAATGACGTTTAATTCACTTAAACATATCTAGTTGGAGTTGATTAAAAAAAATTAATTATAATAGATTTAATTAAAGGTAACTGTGGTTAATTTTTGCTAGCCAATCCGACAGTAACGAATTACATTATCATTGATCATTCATTTAAATCAAATTTCATTAAAAAAACAGATATCTGCAAGAATCAGGTGCCGGATCTTGGACTAATAGCACTAACGCTCCTTTAGTAAATGTATGTGGAAGTTTTGGTAAAACTAGTTCAATGTCAAAAAGTTTGCTTCCCATTAAGACTTTATTTGATCATTAATAAGGTGTACCAAAGAAATTAAACTGAATCAAAAGCTTTTGTCAAAATATGATTGCAATATCTAATTTAGTAAATACACATAAAATTCGTTTTTGCATTTCCGTGACTTAAATTTCAAATTTAGTAACTTGTTTCAATGACCAAAGAAACACTTTTACTCTAAAGGTATTAAAATTTTGCTTTAGTGCCAAGGAAATTTAGTACTTCAAATCCGACATACATAAATAAAAATTAATCAGTTATTGGTGTATTATATACCAAAGAGCTAAAGTAACTCTTTTAATCCTTTTGAGGGACTAGAAATCCCTTTAGTCCTGAGGTATATACATTATATTTTGCACTTTGAAATAATTAGAAATCAAAAATGTTGAAGAGAATAAAATTGCATAATTTTGACATTGAGTGATCACTTAATTTATCGGTGTATGCTTCACGTCAGATGCTATTTAAATTTAATTTACGAAACGCTACAGTAACGCTTTCAGCAATATGTAATTTTAATTAGCTGATTGTTGTTGTTGTCATGGATTTACTTTATTTATGCAGGATTAACCTATTCTATCGCCAACCGGCAATAGAGCTATGCATTACCCTAGCGATTTTCGGTAATAAACAAACACTTTACTGTACTGTAAAAATCCAATATTTACCTGCCGCTAATATTTATCAATATATTCTTGACTGAAGGACATTAAACAAAAATCATTTGTCGCTGTCACGGCTCCGACAGTAAAAGTTTTATCGCGAATTATTTATATAAAATAATGGAAGAAGGCATTCAGTATACGCCGCCTGAATTTCAGAAGAAGGCGTTAGAGACGTCTTTCGAAATTCTATCACAAAAATCAGTAGAAAAATACAATTGCCAGTATATGGTGCAAAAAAATGGAACTACAAAATATAATGAAAACGTTTTACTTGCGTATTTTTCTGATTTATCTAAACGGTACTCATTCTCCTTCTTCTATGTGGTTGTATTATTCCATGGTGAAAGCAAAAATTGACGTCGACATTAGTAAGTACAAAAGCTTGCGGCTTTTTAAAACAAAAAGGAAAAGATCACATTCCATAAAGTCTAAAACTCTTTCACAAGAAGAAATCCTTAATTTTTTACTAAATGCTCCAGATGAAATCTACTTGATGATGAAGGTAATTTATGCAAACTTTTCAACCAATTTGCTACGAATGTAGTAATAATTTTAGATTTGTATTGTGTTTGGCATTGCACGAGCTTGCCGTAATGATGAACTTTTGAATTTAAAAGTAAGTGACATAGAACATAAAGAAACAATTCTGGTTGTTTATATAACTAAAACAAAGATCAATAGGCCTCGATTATTTGTGATCACTGCAGAGTTTGAAGGAAAAGCGAAATCCATCGAATTACTTAACAAATATTTAGCTCTGCGCGCTAAGTAGACACCCCATGGCCGATTTTTCCTAACTTATAGAAATGGCAAATGCACAGTCCAGCCAGTTGAAATCCATACGATTGGAAGTGTACCAAGTAAAATTTACACGTATCTGCATTTGTCAGAATCATCAATTTATACTGGGCATTGTTTTCGTCGAACATCCGCCACTCCCGCAGGCGGCAGTAAAGAAAATTTAGAACGCCACGGAGGGTGGAAAAGCGGCATGATTGCAGAGTCCTATGTTGAGGAATCTGTGTTCAATAATACGAAAATCGCAGACGATTTTAGGTGAAGGTCAAACTGACGACAAATTTGTTACCAATGATAATTCTACTCAACAATCACATAATCAAATTATTGACATAGATAACAATTTTCAAACATTTTCAATTCAAACCTCTTCGAGTTCAGGAATTAATTTGTATAATTCGTCAGAGTGTACGTTCACGTTTAGTATAACAAGTTTTACATTTGTTGTTATTTTTATATCTGTTTACTTTGTCATAATAAAATGTGATCAGTTGTAATATCTCCATTCTTTAAATTATAAATTTTTACGATTGGCGATAAAAATTTGTATGCACCACGTCAGTTAAGTGTCTTTATCGAACTCGTCTATTACACGCCTTGCTTGTTTTGCTCGCTCGGCTCATAATCTCAGACTCATTCGATAAAGCGTCACTTTACTGACTTGGAACATAAATAACTATTATCCCCTTGGGACTCAAGTAAACATTTAATTTTTAAGATTAAAAGTGTCGCTTTAGTAATGGAAACAAGTGAATAAAAGTAGCGTTTTAGTTTCAGAAGTGCAAAAAGTTACATATTGCTGAAAGCCTTAGTGTAGCGCGTCGTTAACAAAATTTAAATGGTATTTGCCGTGAAATTTGCATTGATGGACTGAATGATCTATTCATGTCAAAATCGTCCAATTTTAGTTTCTTCGTCCCTTTTGAATTTAAATTATGTAAAAATGAAAAAATAGTGTATGTAGCTCAAGACTAAAGTGTTTTTTAATACCTCTCTCGGAATTAAAAGGAACACTTTTGTCCCTTGGTATATAATATACTGTGAATATTTATAAGAACTTATTTAGCATTTAGTATTCTCATTAGAAATTATTTTTTAAAAAGTTTCGTATTATCTAGATGTAGAAGCTATACATTTTGGTCTTGCCTTGAAGGCCTATTTAAGTTTTGTGTCCATTCACGTACAAGTTGAGACACCTTCCTTAACAATTCAGTCTTCAGCAGATTTCAAATATTAATTTAAAAAATGCATCCGTTTACTAATATACAGTTAACAGCGTTTTAGTATTAATACTGATTAAAATGAATGAAAGAAAGTGAAGTAATAACCTTTGTCAATTTATTTAAGACTTACTCTATGTTACATTATAATGATCATCTTTAAACGTACTATTATTTTGTTATGTGGATCTGTTTATTTTTTAATGAAATTTCATTTTAAAGAGTGTATTTTAAGTGTAGGTAAATCCAACACCGGTCCGACTAGATATCCATGACGCGCGTTCGAATATTAAAGGTGAAGTCACGTACCGGAGCTATTTAATCCGTCAAGTTTGCGATAAGTGAAGTGAAACTACTTTAGCTATTATTTAAACAGTAGTAGGAGATAAAGTTAAACTTTATATTAAAACAAATGCCTAACTAACCAAAGCTAAGTACATAACTGTAACAACCTATAACAAATACAAGTTATCTAAGCTATACGTTTATCCTGTGATCACTGACCTTCATAAAAAATATTTAGAAATATCTCTAAATTCTTTTAAAAAATCAAATTGCAATTCCAATTAATACACATAATTAAAAGTAAACTATTTGCGAGCTTATTCATGTATCCGGATACCTTTATAATCTTAAAATTGAGTTTTGCGATGTTCTATAACATCTAGTAATTAGAAAAGCTCATTATTTTAAATAAGTATTTATCCCTCTTTAATTAATTTTTTACATCAAGATTCTATCAATAATCCCTTATAATAAATAGATTGGTTATGTATGTTTATTAAATCATTTTCAGAAATTATTTATATAATTGCTCAATAATCATTATATTTTAAATAAGTTAAAGCTTTAGAATACTGAGCTGATGCTATGTACTTTTATGTAAAAGTAATTGTCAGTGTTTTCCTCTCCCAAGACTGAGGATATACAAAAATGATTTCAAGTTATGCAGAGAATAACGTGAAATATCCATTAATTTGCCAAATAACAAACTACCACTGATCAATATAGCCTTTACTTTGTCTTATTCTAATATATACTATTAAAGATTAGATATTATTATTAATTTTAACATAACGGATATATTGTAAATAATAATGACGAAAACCTTGTAAATGATCTTATTTCTTAAAAATTACATAGGCACTTATAGATGTGAATCTACCAGTAGTAAAAGATAAATATAAATACCTTTACAGTAGTTG
>JAHWXV010071216.1:0-10298 GCA_024586415.1 Phrixothrix hirtus | reverse complement strand
TTTGGAAATTGACATCTTTGCTGGGTACGGATCAATAATTTAGATACCCGGAACTATTTATCAACTAATCAATTTCATTATTTTGCACTGGACTTACAACTCTTGCATTGAAGCTCGATTTCTGGTGGTGCAGGATCTTTTATAATTTTTCGTTTCCATGACTACGAAATTTATGTAAAGTCGTTTTAACCAATCCTGTCTATGAATTTTAAAAGTTTTTCTGTTTCTGTCTATTTCAGAATAGGTTAAACTTCCCATGGCCTCCAGCAATATTGTCACATATTTATTGTGGCTGTTAAATTTTATTTTCATCTGTCTGAATCTCTTTAGAATAACCTTTTCAACTGTCGCCATGCACTAATAAAAACCTTAACACTTGCCTTTATTTAAAATGCAAATATTTAAGAAAATATTTTAACCATTACGTGCTATTTAACAAACTATAATATTTTCTTATGTTAATTGCACGTTAATTAAATTAATTAATTAATGTGTAATGAACAAAAAATAACACGTTATATTTAAATACTTACATAAAAAAAATTTAAGTATTTTCAGAAATATTTGTATTATAAAGTAAAAATATTAAAATATAGTAAAAATTCAAAAAATTTTCTTTTTCAAATTATAAAGTTATTGTAACTTTAGATTTTATTGTATTATTTGCATTAAAAAAATATTTAAATATTATAATTTTCTTCATTACTGACTTATTTACATAGTCGTCTAGGTTATTATTCTAACTTTTTTAAATTTTTACCACAGACTAGGGAATTTAATAAGACTGTTTACTCCTATGCAAAGGACGTTGACCGTGATCGGTATGGGGGGATTTAGTTCTGCCTATCACCACAAAAAGCACTACTATTACTAATGTATAGTACATTTATATATAAATACTTGATAATATGCATTTGTTATATTTAATTATGTTGACGCCACGTCAATTAATTTTTTGATAACTTAACCTTGATTACAAATATTCTACTGTGGTACACTGTGGTGTAGTGTTAGTGGATGTAATAATACATCATCTGTTGTGAAATTCCACTTGTATCCTAAGGATGTTCAGGTATTGTAATTTTATCTTTGAAACTGTATTATACACATTATATAATAATAAAGTTTGAGGCATCTGCCAGTAAGATAATTCTTAACACTGTCCATAGCATTGAAGCACAAAGTAATTTGTAAATTTTTTGTTTTGAGTTTCAACTGTGGCATAAATAAACTGGTAAATGCACCTATATTGTCAATTTTTAAGCAGAGTGCCTTTTTTTAAAATATTGGTATTAAAATTGAGCTGGACATCTGAATAAAATTTTACACTATTAAATAAAGACTGATTATTTATTACAGGACAGCGTAAATAGATTTTATTTCATTTGAACAACATGTAATATAAAAATTATTAGGATTTCAAGTCACGTTTAAATTAACGCCCATTATACATTAGCGCCACAGCGTCAGTGGTGATAGGAAGAACTAAAACTTGGTCACAAGTTTTAGCTGGGAGTGAACAATCTATTGAAGCATTACTTATCTACGATTTTTACTATAACACATTTTTACCATATTTTGACGTTTCTACTTTATAATACTGAAAATATTTAAATAAAATGTTATTTTTTAAAATTTATAGAAATTACTATTTTTTTAGATTTACTTCTTGTATTCATTGATATTTACAAACAATTATGAATATGACAGAAGTCGAAACGTCAATTGATTATAAATAACTTTATCTAAAAGTAAAGAAGATTAATAAAGGAAGCAACTATTTATACTGGTTTTATATCCAAAACAAAATATTTTTACATTACTACAATAAATAACCTAAAGAAACAAATTCTAATTTAATATAAGATTATTATGAATTTATGTAACAGGGATAAGAGGATAAAGGAATGGAAATTTTATGATGTTATAATTAGCAAAAGTCTTATAAGTGTCATCCAACTTGCCAATTAATTCCAGACTACCTCTTTTTAAACCAGAAAATTGTATAAATTGTATAAATAATAGTGGCGTACTCAAGGATCACAAAGGAGGTCAAACTTTAATTTTGCCATTTACAATGAACTATTAAGTTAGGATAACAAATAACTTTACTAATGATATAAAATTAAAAGTTAATTATCATTAAATTAAATAATTATAAAATATACGATAACCTAATCAATTTGTACAGGGTGCGGCAGCAACATTAACACAATTTAAAATCCTGTCAAAGACATCTCCTGCTAAGTAGCACAATAATGTGTTTTGTGAAGTGGTTCAAAGCTAATAGTTGGTAGTGAGCTCAGGTTGAACTAGTATCGGACTTTCAGAGTAGAATTATTCCTCAAAATAGCTTCACGACTATCTCACAATGTAAGTTTCAGAGCTATTTGAGCGTTAGGAGAAATGTGAACTGGGTAAAATTCTTTAGACTAACAGTATCATCTGCGAGTTAGAAGACCAGTAATCGTCCAGAGATCATGCGAACTCCTGAAAACGGCAGAAGACTAGAGAGGCAACAGTGCATAGTGCCAATCGTACTGCTAGTCAGCATTCTGTGCCGCTAGGTATTTTAGACAGAAGAGTTGCATTTTGCTTGGAATGCAAATGCTACACGAGTTAGGTCCTCAAAATTTTGAGATAGGCTGTTGCAGATTATTCAAACTTTCTTTAGAACTTAATCATGTCCGGCAAGGCACACTTTCATCTTAGTGCAGCTGTTAATAAAGGACAACTGCAGGTATCATGCAATTCAAAACCAGCAGTCGATGCATGAATCACCTCTTCACAGTTCCAAAGTTAAACTCTGGTGTGGTGTTCGGAATTCTTAGTTATACTTTTTCCAAAGTGATGAATATACCGTAGCTGTAATGAACCATTGCTATCTAACCATACTTCATAATTTTCTACTCACAGAAATGCATAAACAGCACCTTTTTAGGCACCATTACGGTTCTGACAATATGGCGTCACGCCTCATCTAGCGGGAACATCAGTTAATGCTCTTTGTGTGATATGTAATATTAAACAGCTTTCAAGTTCACCAGAATTATCTGTTTGTGATTTCTCCTTGTGAGGGTACCTAAAGCAAGAAGCTTGTGCGATTAAACCTTAACTTTTAAGCAGTTGCGGGAATCAATATAAGCTGCAACGTAGCAATTTATGATGGAGATGCTGCACCTGTCTATGGCGACAAGCAGAGATTTATTTGCAAAAAAATGGTCCGCATTTGAGTGACAAAATGTTTAAAATATAATCATCACAACGGGTACTTTTGAATGTAGTTTGCCACTATGTTAAGTGTTTAATTAATATATATGTATTGTAATATAAATTTTGCAATTTTAAATCGTGTACATGTTTCTGACTCGCCCTGTTTATCAATATACACATTTTATAAGCGAAATAAAAGATAAAACAAATTTCTGTAATAAAACCCGAAAGCGGTTTAAGTTGATATTTCTACACAAATAAATTGAAACATTTATTTACAGAGAAACAAACATCAAAAGCAATTTTAAGATGCAGTACTTACAGTTTATCTAATCACGGCACGTTATAATTTAGGTTCTTGTATGTTATAAATATTAGTTATGTTTTATCTCGAATCAACGGCACAAAAGCAAAAATTCTTTGATAATTTTTAAAATAAGATGCACTAATTATTACAGAATTAAAATTGAATAAAATACATAACATCCAAACGAGGGAATACTATATCCATTAAAATTATATTGTACATTAAACATGAAGCTAAAATAATATCAATTTCATGAGTAGTCTATGATTGTTTTAGTCGTATTAATAAAAATTGTACTGCACAACAGGTGTCAATGCTCCAATCTAGCATTACAGATGTCTAGGATTAGAATATAAGTTTGTGACGCTAAATAGAAACTATTTAATTATGTGATGATAAGGGATATTGTCCGATAGCTAAACATCTAGAACCAAATTCTTAAAGACGCGCCCTAAAATTTGCCTTCAACTACACACATAAAAGTGCAGGTTTAAAATTCTCTTTCTACGAACGCCAAGCTATTATAGGACTGAGGCAACTTTTGGTAGCTAATAAAATAATTATATGAACTTTTTACTATCTCAAAGAAAGGTTAAAGTGAGATCGAAAGTTGAGGCAGTGCTTTGGAATGCAAAAATGAAGCCCTAGAAAGCTCAGACGTTGGTATAAATTAGAACTTCTAATGATACATTGTGTATTTTCGTTGTTAGACGGTTTTTATCATTTATATATCGATAGTATGTAATTTTTTCTGTATTTCTTATATTCATTAATTTGAATTTTTATTAAGTCGATAGTTTGTTACCACGAAATACATATTTTTAATGTTTGTGTCGTTAAATATATTGCTTAAATTATTTCGTACTAGTTTATCTTTAATTAAGTCAGTGCAGTATACATTGAAATTTAGTAATCAGTTTTGCTGGTAAATGTTTATTTGTATTAAAAACTCCTTTTGTTTACTAAATTTGCAAAATTAATAAAATTACTGCAGTTATTCAATTAAAAGCGTTACAATGTAAAATATTTCATGCTTATATCCCAGTCAGTTTTTTTGATGCCAGTCATGTGTAATTAAACTGTTTCTCGTAGAATAGCAAAGTTTGCGAAATTTTACAATTACAACGTATCAATTTGACTATCATTACGTGCCTGAGAAAGAAAAATACGGAAACAGAACATATAAATATCTTAAAATTGTTATACGAAGTAAATTCTCAGAGAACGTAAGTTAATGATAGGAATCGCCCCTTTAATCTTGAATATAATAGACTATTCAGAATGAACTTGCAGTAACTGCAACATTTCAAGTTTAAGTGCTTTCAGGATTTGGTCCATAACAAGTGTTAAGTGAGCTGCTCTTTTAAAAAGTGAGTTCTTCATTAGGCGTTGAACAAACCAACCATATTACATGTTTTCTATATATGCAAGGATAAAATTTTAAAAGCAAATACTGGAAGAAATAATATTTTTCTTTAGTGCAACCTTGGTTCGGTTAAGTGTGCCCTGTAAAATTTAAAAAAGGTCTTAGTTGCAATTTTCCGTTTTCCTAACCAAGGCTGGCGCCTTCCTCATTTTGAGCTATCCTATAGCAATTTAGCTATTCTTTCATCTCAAAAAATTTCAGAGATATGATTCTTTTAATATTGTCGCCGCCTATTAATTGAACATGTATTTGATCCAAAATACTTTGGTTTGCTAAAGAAACTTAAAGGAACCACTAAAAATCAATTCTAGACATTTTACGCTGAAATGCTTTCCTAAACGAATTGCCTGTTAATTGGTGATATTTACAACCGTTAAAAAGATTTATATCTCTGTATCCTTTATATCATTTATAGAAGAAAGAGAGCGGACCACAAAAATTAGATAACGTATGTCTTTGGTTTGGTGTACAACATAATTGATCTGTATTTAGCAGCAGACGGAGTGCTCGCTTGCTTTCCGTCAAATACGGCAGTGTCCTCGTAGCTCCGTACTTTTTATTCTTGTGCTCTCTTGTGCTGTACCTTAAGCCCCTTCTACATATTGTAGCAGTGGATCAGGTGCAGTACCAATACTGTTTGTGTTAAACTTGTGTGTTTTGAACTCTCGTGATGATAAATTCGCTTGACCACACGGATCTCGTGAAGGCATTTGAAATCGGCATAAAGCTACAGTGCGCCCGTAATTTTGACGGAACGGACATACTTCTTCAGGAGTATTCAGAAGGAAGATCCGTTTTCGCCGAGAAAACTGAGGCTGCCAGGTGCGACAGAGAATGCCGTAGTGGAGGTAAACTCTACCTCTATATGATGTAGTTTCACCTCCACCGAGGAGGCTGCGCAAGCAGTTCAACACCTTCTCGCCAGCGAGCAGTACTCTTCTGACGAGGAGCGACTTCGAGCAACCACCATGTCAGCTCTCTTCGATAACGGCGCCGAAGGCTTCAAGAAACCTCGCGTCAAGAAGAGGGTGAAGTTGAAAAACTAAAAAAAAAACAGTCCGGTACTCAAGCTGGCAGCTATATCCTGCGACGCTAACCGCCACGGCGTGCTTCAGGCACCTAAGGCGGCGCTGTAGTTAATGAAGTGGCCGAGTTCAAGGAACTATCTGAAATTGAAGAGCCCGTTCAGGTCACGGCCAGGTCAAATAAGAAAGCTCCGCCCATTGTCATCAGGAGGAAGGAGTGATGGACTTGCGTTACGAGCGAACTCGTAAAAAGAAATGGCATCGGGAATCAACGCGCAACGGGCGAGCGTAAGGGATCACCACAGAATCACAGAGAACCTCCGTGATCCCAAAATTCCCTACCACACACATGAGTTACAGAGAGACAAGACGCTCTAGGTAGTCCTTCGGGGGATATTGCAAGACATCCCCGACCAGGAGATCCTGGAGGACCTTTTGGGGCAAGATTTTCGTGCCCAGGATGCACTGGAGTAAAGGACAAAGCCCCAATGCCACTCATCTTTGTTGAGTTAGTGGAAACAGTGGAAGCAAAGGCCGTATTCCGGATACGGGCAGTGCTGCACCTGCAGATCACCGTAAAGTCACCGAGACATCGATAAAGCATCATCCATGGTTACCGGTGCCAAATGCGCGTGCACGCGCCGTGAAACTGCCACACGGAACCGCGGTATGTGAAGTGCGGTGAAAACCACCTCTCTGGACAGTGCGCAAAGTCTAGAGAGACGCCCGCTAGGTATGCTAATTGCGAAATTCAACACATCGTGAATTATACTCATAGAAATTGCAACACAAAGAAGGGGTTAGAATTTCAGGATGGAAATTAGTAGGTATGTTCACCTATATTATACTAATAAATGATCAAAATTTGGGAGGACAATCTTTATTAGTTAAACAAAATTTTATAATAATTATTAATAATGTGTGGTACGGCCTCTCTGATTTACCCATTCATTTACAAGCCGAGGCATTGGTTGAATAAGGTAGTTTAACTCGTCTTGGGGCATTGCCTCCCATGCAAGTTGCACCTTATGTCTCAAGGCCTCCAAAGTCAAACGAGAACGCTGCAAATTTCGCAACCTTCTACCTATTATGTCCCATATATGTTCAATGGGAGAAAGATCTGGAGATCTTGGAGGCCAAGGCCAACTGTAAATCTAAGATTCCGTCGTTCACCCCATCTTCTTCTAACTCTTATACGACCGTCGTGCATTCCTAAATAAAATCCAAGACAAGACGACGCCATTCAAAATTGGAATGAGATTATTCATTGCACCATTGTAACTGCTGCTGACATTATTCTGTAGCCAAAGGAAGCACAAGTCACGGACGATATGATGTTAACCTAAAACTTCGGATTCGGCGATAAACTATTCTAAGAGTTACAAGGCGATCTTCTTCACCAAACCATTGGTCACCAACTGCCCGAGTAGAAGAAAATCGTTCTCTAAATGCCATTTGTCTTTAGCGATGATCTTGACGCTCATTCGTTCTTTTTGAAGCCCAGGTTCCTCTTTTGCGATGTCCCTGGCCATCTTCAAACCATGCACAACACACTCGCATTACAGTAGACCGATTTCAATTTACACGGTTAGCAATTTCCCAAACGTAAAGACCAGCTTCGCGCAAACCAATAATTCGACCTCTGCCAATGTCGCTTAATATCCTCGTTGCCGTAGTATTGCATAATCAAACAAATAAAGCACGTTAACAAAAGGACAACAACCAAAATAATGTTAATTAACAATGAAAAAGAACAACAAATTGTACGAAAAACACAAACCGAAGAAGCTAGCAAAAAATCAAGAGAACTCTGAAATGTCCCGTTATCACATTACCACTTGATCTCAAACGTTAATCAACATATCTACCAACTTTGGTTAAGAAATTCCTACTCCTTCTTCGCGTTGCAATTTCTATGTAACTTAGTATATAAAGACTGACCGCAGTTGCTGTGCATAGTTCCCAGTGCTTCCGGCAGGTGCTATGATACAGGGAGTGAGTTACGGGAAGGTAGTGAAATCGGCAACTCCAAAGAACGCTACAAATGTGTCAAGCAACGGTGACCAAAACTTAACAGAGGCGGGTGCAAGTGCAGGCCACGCTCCTTTTCATCTTGACATTATGAAAGTGTTCGCGGCGGCCAACATCATCATGGAGACGATACGCGGTACGAACATGATGAATGCCTTCCCAGCAATATATTACTAGTTTATGGGTATTAAAAACCAAACATTTTTTTCTGCTTTTAATCGCAGTATTCTGTCGTCGATACGTACGTGTACCGGCACACCAAATCCATACTATATAACGGAAAGCCTCAGTGGGCGGCGCTAGAGCTTGAAAGCAACTTATCGGGAACAAAAGTCAGGACGGGGATGGTAAAAGATAAAAAATCTTTTGAGTTTTGTTCGAATTTCTAGTATAAAAACATGCTTCTAGCTATATATTTCAATTCAATTTTTATAGTCTAACAAAATTTAATTCTGACTTCCAAAGCGAAGATAACATGAAAAAAATCCAATTTTATAATGTTGAGAACCTTTTGACATTGATTGCTTAATGTTTAAGAAAGTAATAAATTAAATAATAATCCATTAAATACGTTCGAGTATGACTTTCACAATATGAAACTTGAAAATGACGCATTTTATTACTAACTAAAATGGCATTTTACATGTATTTAGTTGTTTGCGTTAGGTTTAGTGTATTAGCATACACGGTATTGAGCGGTTGCTTCAATTTTAGTGCTTTTCTTCATTAGCTGCGTTTATTTGTCTTTTGTGAGAATAGCTTAGGAAGCATTGAGTTAACCGAGACGTTGCGCTTCCAATATGTGTTTGAATTTTTAGATCCTTTTATCTACTTAGCAAATCTTTGAGGTAATTTCGTTTATAACTGGTTAGGAGAAAATTCGTAGTTATCAAGACCCAAAGTTTTTTATGTGAAATTCAGTTTATTAGAATCAATTTTTTGTAAGATTTTGCTAACGTCATCAGTACAAGTTAACTTGCTACATTTACAGTGCAACTCTATTGTATTATTTCTAGGATCTTAACAGCTTCTAAGTGAAACGGACTGTACGTATAGACGAATTCTGTAAGTTGTGTTGTATTTGATAGCTAACTTAATGTAAATTCGTGTTTTAAAGTAACAAGTGGATTTATGTTTAAACTAATAAAAGTAATTAGGATCTTTAAAGATTTGAAGAATCCAATGTCACAATAATATTGAAACAAACTACCGTTATAAATGCAAGTCATTTGTAATCACATATGTAGTAAACTAAGGAAGAATTTGTGATTTGATGGTTTGAAACACAAATTTCATAAAATGCAATTGTGGAAATAAATGCTCGTATCCTGGAACAGTAATCAAACAAAGCGCTTTTAATGATTACGTTCCTGGACGATTGACAGCAGTAATCATGATTCGTTGCTTACAAAAATTAGATGCAGCGATTTAATACGCGCTTTTTTCTTCTGCTACCTACGTATCATTTGTATTGCGGTTAAGGTTTACATTGACAGCAAATCTGATTAATTTATTATTAATTTATATTAAATAATGTAATTAGACAATGGATTCTAAAGTTTTATTAGAATCGTGGAGCGTTGTAATGAACGAAAATAGAATAGTATGTATAAACGGCAATAATATCGTTTTTATTATTTAAATGTGACACTACTAGCTAGTCTGACATTTGCAAAAACAATTCTAGGGTCGTTCAGGAACAAATAGCGATTACTTGCAGTGAATTCTGCTCCTGTACACTAATAATAACTAATATAATATGAGTTTCACCTTACACAACATATGATTTTAAAAGCAACGAGAATTAACAGTGATTTTCAAAATAATTTGAACAAAGAAACTGTTTCTGACTATATTTAGTGCTTACTTCTTACTCATTTCTTTGCCAACGCGTAAATAATAACACCCTGTATATGGTTAAGCTATCACAGAATTAAATAATTCCTTTGCTCCTTTGCTGCTATCGGATTATGTAGCAGAGAAATATAGTTCAATGTCGTGGTCATTTAGTATTTATTATTTAAATGTTGTTACTGTTATAGTTCCGAAATTTGTTGTACTCGCACGGTAACGCACGATATTTGTTTGTTTGTTTTTGTGACTGAGGGTTCGGGATGCGGATTTTCCCTTGGACTAGAACTGTTATATAGTCATTTCGCCATACCTACTAGAATTTTGCCGAATTTGGAGGAGTTCCACCGCCACACTATGGAAAATAAGAGAACTTCGCATATCAAAAATGGTTTTTACTAATGTGGCTATTGTCATACTTTTTTCATTTTATTTAATAGTTTAA
>JAHWXV010071183.1:0-10199 GCA_024586415.1 Phrixothrix hirtus | reverse complement strand
TTTTGTTATAATTGTGCGTAGTAAACTTTAGAAAAATTGCATCATTTAATACAAACATAAATAAGCCTCCTAAGGTAAATCATAAAAATTGCATTTTTTTGTTTAGCAAAAATCGTTGCATGAACAACGAAAACCAAGGAAGGTTTGATTAATCTTCATAGGATTGCGGCGTACAAGCAACGTCCGCGAACAATAATAAAACATAGAATTGGTAAAAGGGGGTAACCCTGAGTGTTGATAAATTTAAAAGAGTCTCAAAATTAAGCCGGGCTAAATAAAACAAATTACGCAGGTACGCACAGAAAATTAAAGAATAGGTGGCGCATCTGTCACACATAAAAATTCAAAGCAAATAAAACATAAACAATTGTTTCACGATAAGCGCGGGAAAAGTTAAAGTTTCAAAATTAAATAAAGCGAATTATTTGAAGCCCAATACCAGGGGCACTCAAAAGTTTTAATCTAAATTAACATAGCAATATCTATACATGTTTTTAACATTTTACCAATTATTGTCTTTCAATTAATTACGTGGCTTGATAATTTACATATATAAATTTGAATAACAATCATGTAATTAATAGTAATTGGGAACACGTGACATTAGGACTTAGATTTTTATCAATTAGCGTAATTATTGATACCTTAATATTTAATTGCTTATCTTGTAACTGCAATGATGACATAGAAGCCGTATCTAACCTATCTTCACTAGACTGATACTTTTGTAATGATTAATTGTAATTCGCGTTTACAGAAACTATTTTGTTGAGCTACTTGACTTGGCTTATTATTTTTGTATTGTAAATTGATTACTTAATCTGATTATGTCAATCATTATTAATTTATTCGGTGCCTTGTGCATTCATTACTATTTTTAATTATACTATTATTAGTTTTTGTTGTTTATTTATATATAATATAAGCATGCACTTAAATTGAAACATCTGTACAGATAGACAGCTTTGCATATAATCCTTTCTATTATTTAACATTCCAAAAGCGTCTCATATCTGTACATTGATGGTTATGATTTACTCCGAGATGCATACTGACAATCAAAAAAGCTAAATAGGGTAACCTAATTTCCTATTTCAACAGATACAAAAATTAATAAAATACATATCATTTCTCAAAATAATGTCCTGCCTTCAAAAAATATTTATCCCGCAATTTGCGGATTACAATGGAAAAGAAGTTATTTGGTTGCATGCGCAGCAAGTTTTCGCCGCTTCAATCACCTGCTCGCCTGATGTAAATTTCTACTCTCACAAGTACTTCTTAAGTAAACCAAATAAATGTTAAGCACAAGGCGATAAGTTGGGACTGTTAGGAGCATGAAGTAACACTTCCCATTCCAATTTAGTGAACGTATTTTGAGTCAAACAGTTAGTATGCGGGCGAGAATTATCTGTAAAAGAATTACGCCTTTACCTAACAGTCCCTGTCATTTGATTGATAATTTCTTTTACACGTAGGAGCATTTTGCTGTAATATTCTTCACTATTGTTCTCCTTTCCCTTAAAAAATCCATGAAAATTAGGCCTTGAATGTAACAATGGTTGAGATTTGAACTTTTTGAGTGGCGAAAACCTGAGTGACGTCATTCCATGCTAGCCTGCTGACTTTCTAGGATGTAGGATGAACCCAGTACTCGGCTCGTTCATTTTTAAAACGTTGGAGATTTTCTTAAGAGTCATAATTCGCTTCTGACCCTGTTCGTCAGACAGGTGTTGCCACGATCCGAGTTAGCACTAGGTCGGACCACAATCTTCATCTACGGACCTAACGCTAATAGCGAGTGCGATTAGACTACTATGGTGTTAGGGGCGGCCCCAAACACCCGCCCCACTCTATGACCTCGGATAAGACGCATGTACCATTCGGACCGGCTTCCTATTCTATAAGTTTTACAGGTAATGATCTTACTGCTAACTTAATATTTAAAATATAACAAATAACTGGAAAAACATTTGACGGTATTATCAATTTAATTCTAAAATAAAAACGATTAATATTCAGAGCAACCCTTCCGCATAAGAATAAATCAAAAGGTTGTACAACTAAATTCAGCTACATTAGATCGCCAATTAAACTTAGTCAAGATCAACGATCCAACAGATCGATCAAACGAGCGAGTATGGTGGAGATACCACCATCCCACCTAAAAAAGAGCATGTAGCACTGGCAGGGGTTTGTGCATATTACAGGCTTCAACACACGCTTGGTAATGCGTAAGAGAGAATTATCTTCTTTTTCCTACACTCTAAAAATAACTGGTCTTACAGCACGAAGGTGGGGTGGTTATAGATGCTGCATTAGGGAATAAGTTTATCCCTATCCTGGGTCTATACCAGTAGGGTCCACGATCGACCTCAGAGTCTACAAAAAGGTGGTTCTTCAATTCCTATTTGGTGCTTATTTGCGGGTCCGGCACACACTCACGGTTGCGCAAATCGCGTCGTTACCTCCCTTCGCTCGTCTGCCAGAACAAGCTTTGCTATTCTCCCACGCGCACTTACGGGCTTCGCTCACGTCTTCATGGATCCACGCGACGTTTCCAATTATAACACATCGCCTATATAAAGGCCGCGCATACTTCGCCAAGGGAATTGATTACAGTTTGGATTAGGATTAGAGGCAGATGAATCGATGTACGCATTGAACTGCCAACGAGCGCGGTTGTCTGCATCTTCTCTGTGTATTCCAAGTTTGTGCTGTACTTTAGGCCCCTTCCACATATGTAGCGGTGGTTGGGGTGCAGTACAACAAACTTTTCCTATTGTGTTATTTCATATTGTGATCTCAAGCTACTTTCAGTGCCATGCTTCCGACTCCAGACATCACAGCCTCCCTAGGCTATAAGAAGAAAGAAGAATATTTACAACGAATGCAACAAATGGTAGAGATGGTACAAGCGCAAATACAAGATATTAGTGCAAAAAATGCTGAATTGCAAGAGCAACAACGGCAAAGTGAACCCAAGAAAAATCCGCAAATCGCGCAAAGTACACTCGCCGCACAGAATAGGATGGACGGAATTCCCAAACGCTTAAGCGGTAGCAGCACTGCAAAAACACGTCATCAGCTTTCGTACCGAAAAAACCCAAATAGCTGCGGAAAAGGTTGCAAAAAAACCTAATTACAGCAACGTTGAAGTATTTCTCATCCGATGGAGAAGAAACAAAACCCGCAGAATCCGGAAGCTTCCAAGAAGTAAAAAGAAGGAGAAATGTAAGATGTCCAACCCAAGAAAATCGGGCAACGGAGGTTAGTAACTCAAACAAATACAATGTTCTCCAGGTCGTGAACATGGAAATAGAAACCGAAACGCGTGAAACAACGGAAAATACAAAAGTGATAACAGTGACGCGAATAAACAAAAACCCCCCTCAATAGTGCTAAGGTAAAAAAACAAGTGGCAAAAATTCATTGAAAAATGCAATAATTCTAGCGTAAATTTCGTCACCGCCAAAGACACCAGCGACGGTATCGCGTTTAAAGTGGCGACGGATCGGGAATTTCGGAAAGTGTGCGAAATTCTCCTGATTGAAAAGACACAATATCACACTTTTCAGCTGTAAAGCAAAAAGCACTCCGCGCAGTGATTCGGGGCATTCCGGAGTCCATAGGCGACGACACAATAAAGGCGGACATAAACCAGCAAGGCCTGTCAGTTACTGTGGCGCGAAGAAGCTTACGTATTACAATGCCGCTAATATACGTGGAGCTACACAAGACACACAGAGAATGCAACGAAGATCTACACACTTCTCCAAGTACTCCGCCTAAGCATATAGGTGGAATCCCCCAAAAGGAAGAATACCGTTGTGCAATACCACCACTGCCAACAATACAGGCATATCCAGAGATGCTGCCAAGTGCAAGTGAAATGCGCAAAATGCGGGCAGGAGCACTTCTCGTACACGTGTGAGAAAAACAGAGAAATTCCGGAAACCTGCGTAAACTGCGGGGACGAGCACCCAGCTAGCTACACGAGATGCAGAGCATACCCTAAATTAACCACAAGCAGCAACACCCAAGCTCCTAGCAGGCAAACAACAGAAATATTCTACGCCAAGGTCGTCAAATGCGGTACAAACAACAGAGATGACCTGGAAAGTAGAACAACACCCCCAAAAGCCCTCCAGGCACTAGAAGACAACCTAGGCCTCAATCTCGCGTCACTGTTGGCCACACTCAGCAGGATGGACACGAACAAGATCGTCGAGATCGCCAAAATTACAACAGCAAAAAATACAATAGGCATCCTCGCGGCAGTGCTCAGCCATGTCGTTGAAATTCAAGACTTGTTTAGCCTGCGAGACTAAACAACGAGAAGGACAGAACTTTCAGCCTCCGCAAGCAAACAGATAAGGGAGCCAATCTTCCGCCTAAATTACATTAGGCAAACACCCATCACCAACAACGACCCTATAACTTGGAGGCATGAGTCACAAGAGCAAAAGCTCGACTCGACACTCCTATGCCAAGCAAATCAAAGTCAAAGCCAAGGGAATTACTACAATCGGTCAATATCGCCGAAAATGTCAAACTAATTGAACGTTCCAATCGAACTGTCAAAACTCTAAAAACAAATTATCTATGTATATTAATAACTTTGGTTTTCTCTCCAACAAAATAACAAAACTTAACACGACATTTAAATTTCAACACATTTATTTTAATTACACTTTAATCCTTATCGGTAACATACTGTCGAAAGCTTTCTATTACAAGAACTGAAATGTTGACTAAAACTTTAACTGAAAATTGACAGACAACATAAAATTAATAAATTAAAACTAAGTCATAATTAATAATCCCTCACGTTTTCATGACAACCACTGATTCTATAAAAACCCCAAATATCTAAGATCTGAGAAAAAAACTCTTGAGAGTGTCTTCGAATCTATCGTGGGCTAACCTTAGAATTTAAGTTTACAATGGACTAACTTTTAGTATTTTCGCCATTTAACCCACTGACATACCCCTGTTTATTCGAATAAGCTCATCCTAGTCGGATATCTAATTATTTTACAGCTATGCAGAGCCTTAAAGCATAAGGAGCTTTGCTGCACGTACACGTCAACTATTTCATGACTTACATCAACCTGAATACGTAAACGATATTTTTCTCCAATTTGTGTCTGAAGTTGACAAAGAATATTAACACTTTTTCATCTTCTGCACATACAAATTTAATGTCAATACGTTGTGCAACAGAGTTTGGTATATCACTCAACGTCATAATTGACATAACTGTCATTATTTATTCAAATAAAAGAAAATCTTCGATTTAGCTTGACTACGTCGGTGTTTTGATTATTAGATAGGAAACTTGGCGGTATCCCCTTTCTAAGGGACCAAAAACTAAAATATTCGGGGCAAATACATACTCCCCTAATAATTATACCATAAATATTTTAAATTTTAAATTTTTCGCTTTTTATAGATTCTCTTCTGACGCAAACGGTATATTCAGTACAATTGAAACAGAAAGGAAGCAGGCGCAAATTTGGCCGAGAACAGCAATCTTACGTGAACGAAAATTCGACACGAAAAAAATCCCAACTGGGAGTTACAGCACTTCTAAGTTCACTTAAATGACTATAACATTTAAAGTCATCAGGGAAAAAGTAATTTCAGCGTCGTGAAGCTAAACGTTTTTTAAGAAATAAACATTTTATTTTTGTTTGTGATGAAGGTTGGTCCAGCTATTTAACGGTTAATTAGGATGGAATCACCATCTCTGAGGGTTAGCCATGTGTGAGTTGTCACGTGAGTGCAACAAGTCAAAAACAAAACCACAAATATGTGAAAATTTACAGCTGATATAAAGTTGCTTACAAATCAAGGAAAAATAACTCAAATAGTGTGGGAAAATTTTCAGCTGCTTACTGCCATTACGAAGCGAGATGGAGACACTATAAAAGGCTGTACTCGCTCGAGAACGTCTGTCAAGGCAACTTCGGAACAAAACACTGAAAATGTAGAAAAATTAATGCTGGAGAAGAAATAGCTAGTAATACACCTCCTCGATGACTATTCTGACATATCGTGGATGAGCAAAAAATTGATATCGAGAATACTCACGCCGACTTAACCCTTTAACGATCACTGGTATATATTTCTACCATTGTTGCATGCCATACTCGACCTTATGGTTATTTTATATTATGATATTGTAGTATATCGACAAGATAAAAAAATAATGATGATAAAATTCGGTCTGCCTGGAAGCGCGTAGTGTACGAGGAATTTTCCTCGGAACGTAAACAGATTATATGTAGCTCGATATCGAGAAATCGTAGAATTTCTAGAGGAATTCTGCGGCTTCGATTATTGGCACAAATTTGTCGATTTGGACAAGGTGTGGTGGTCACTGATACCTTTCAGTTTCAAGATCAGTCGTTATCTGGTCTCGAGGGGTCAGAGATTGTTCTCTCTGTTTTCCGTTTATTCGCCCGGTCGTAAACATATACGATACAACGCTAGAGTCCTGCGCGAGATACTGGGTAAATGCAATGCGGTGCCGAAAGGTGTAAACATTAAAGATTTTTTGGCCGCGATGCCGTTGATCTGACGCTGATTCTTCGACTTGCGGCATCCACGTTACGGACGAGATTCGTGTCCTACCCCATAACGACCGTACCAGTTATGCCATGGCGTTCACCACCAACGGTGTCGATTTCTCCGTAAATATGTATAGACATCACAAGACGATGAGGGGACTGGATAAAAATCGTAAAAAATCAAAAATAAACGCATCAACCACTACTACTACTTCTGATTATCATTGGCGAGACTATACCAAATTTGTCGGTCTAGATCCGGGAGTAATCAATTACGTGGGAGCTTGTTATATAAATCTAGATAAGAATGGTGGCGGCGGTGCCGAAGAGATTAAGCAGAACTAGTGCAAGGAACGTTCGCGTCATCGACGTCTACGAAACGCGTAGGCGCTCACGAGCGCCAACTGTTAGAAATTCGTATGAGCTTCTCCTCCAAGATAACCGCTAAATGTTCCGAACAGTTCGAAGAAAACGATGCGCACATTTCGTATCACTTACGGACATTCGTAGACTCTCAAAAGTGTTACAAAACGAAAATGATATGCCGCTTGAAATAGGACTTGCACATGCGAAAGCGGAAAGTCGTCGATAAATAACACATAAGCTTATGACCCTAAAGAACCATGATGATATTGTTAATAATGGAGAAAAGAAGGATCAAAAACTCTAGTTTTTTCGGCGATACGACGCTCAAGCAGAACATTTCGTACGGCGATAAGCTGAAGCCAGCCATAGGTGAATTGAAGGCGGCCTTTCACAAGTGTTGCGACGAATATAAGGTGATCTTGGTGGACTAATATCTCACCACTCTTTCTTGTTCTCAATGCTTTCGACGAATGCCATTACCGCCATCATTTGTCATATTTGTTAACGTTCCGCGCCTAATAAACAAAATCTTTTTCGTTTAAATTTGCGTCCGTATTGTTTTCTAAAACAGTGTTGTTGGCAAGGACAACAAAAATATAATAAATAGAAAGCTTCCTGTCGGATAAAACACGAGAGATGCGTTTTCTGCGTACGTGACGATTGGGAATTTGATAACTAAATATAAAAGTGACAATTAAATGTAATTTTTCACGTCTGGTGGATTTCGACGATATTTTTAATCGGTACGAATTCGTCGCGTAGTTTGTGTAAGAATTGGTCGTGTGTGCTGATTCTTTTTTTTGAAGTGTTCGGGTGTGTGAGTATAGGGGCTCAGCATAATGTAATATGTTGGACTACAAAGCCTGAGAGATGGAATAGCATATCTCAAGGGATTGGCCTGTTTATATTTCTCCATCCCGGCTGCTGCTGGTGGACGTGCTACGTTCTTCTGCGGACGCAGGAATTCATGAATAAATCAAGATTGATGACTCTGGTTCAGGGCAATCAAGAACCCTGGTAAATTGACGAATAGAACTCAGGTACCCTTTTATAATATTATTCCTTTGCTTCTTTATTGTTGGCATGTGAAAGGCATAAGCGAAATATCCACGGCTATCTGCGAGAATTCAATTTAAGCCAAAGTCCCGAATGCAAACCAATTGTAGAGGCCAGTTTAAACCTTCCCGTGCGAAGAGAGCCCCTTTTACTACATACCTTCTATCCCGATTGTGGACTGTACCTAGTATATTTAACCCTAATGCTAGTGTGTAGTAGACCAAATAGTTCTTCCCGTACCTCTTGAATCAGGCCAAATTCAAGAGAGGGAGAAGTTACCTGTAAACTTTTTGTAAACTGTTGTTTTACTGTGTATGTTAAATAAGCTATTTGTTTAGCAATAGATATGTCGTATTACTCAACCAGACTTTTATTTTTAACGTAGAATAAGTTAATCGTTAATGCTTTACGAACTATTTATATCTGTTCCGAGGAATAGTTCCATACTTTGAGCGCCTTATCTGGAGCAGTTGCGTCCCCCCCTATATTTCGACTCCTTGTACGCGTTCCCAGCGTTTTCCCTTAGAGCACGGACGGTGCTGGTGCAATTCTTCGGGAATTCGCCATACTCCTCATATCTAGTGGGATATCAGTACCGTTGTTGGGAGTAACGCCTAATGCGCTTGCGACACATTCTCGCTCGATATAAATAGCAGTAGCAGTAGAAGTGACGATAAAGCCCTCACTAAACGTTACCGATCTACTCATCGATTTCAGATTTGCGGAATCGTGTGGAATAGGACGTTAACGTGGCTCGTAACATAATAATGATAGCTACGCGATCCGTGCAATATACTAGAACCAACGGTAATGCAGTAGTACAGATAGAATATAACAACAACGATATAAAAACGACCAACGAGTTTGATCGTCGATTGGATTTTCCGCCGATAATAAGGTCGAAAATCATAACTATTAATATGCGTAGTGATCGTTAAAAGGTTAAAAACAACGTGGTGAAGCCTCACGTTAGCTTTGTCATACGAGTGGTTGGAGTTACACCCTATGACGATGCTGGTGTCCCACTAGCTTCTCGGAGGAGGAGGGGTCCGCGACAAATTGCACTAGCACGTCCACGCTCTAAGGAAAACGTTGGAAATACGTGCAAAAGTTTTAAGTTTTGGAGGGGGGGGGGGTACTGCTCCTTGTTGGCCATATTCTGAATCGAACCGTCCTTCGGTACAGGGAGAAACGGTTCCGTGACCTATAACTGCGTTGTCCCGGATTTGTCTCTTACCTGGTCGCCAAATATTAATATGAATTAAGACAATGGCTAGAGAAGGAGAGGGTACCTTGACTAACACATATCCCCTGAAATACAAATAATCACAGTTAACTTATTCTAAGGTTTAACATGAAAGTCTAATTGGGGAATAACTATTTATCTGTCTAAAGAAATGGCTTATCCAGCATACACAAAAACAGCAGCAAGACACACCATGTTACAATTAAACTTCTCCGGTTCTTGAATGCGGCCTAATTCAAGAGTTACAGGAAAGACTACTCAATCTACTATAAACTAAAATTATTGTCTAAATATAATAGTCACAGTAAATACAGGTATGCGTCCATAGTTCGGACAGGAATTATGTATTGACAGGCTCCCCTCAAAACGGGAATGGTTTAGGCTGGGCTCTACGATATATGACAGTCGGGACTTTCAATTACACCAAATTCTCGCCGATACACATTGACATTTCATATACGCCCTTACAGGCAAACAATATGGAAGTAAACATGTAATAATAAGTACCTTGGACTTGGTCGACGTGCCACAGGGCTTCCCGCTTACCCACAATACCAAAATCGTCAGTCGTGTCTCTTGCACGTTCCCATACTCTCAGGCAGAGCGCTCACACGTTGCGAGCGGGGTGGAAAAAGGCAGGTAATTCCCCAGAAACCCGCTATTCGATTTCTAAGGCCTGGTATTTCGCCACACTTACCCCTGCGGAAACCTTACACTCATCCCGGACACTTCAGAAGAAATAAAATCACTCACACGACCGATTCTATCACGTTCGACCTACGCGTGTTTTAGGGTACGGTTACAGTGGATGCGTATTCTGACGAACACGTCCGAATTATTGTCCAGACACCGGTGATTACAGTGAATGCATATTCTGACGAAAAATACTATTAGTAAAATAATTGCACAAGATGAATGACATTAATAATTTAGAGGATGATTATTACTTTCTAGAG
>JAHWXV010071171.1:0-13643 GCA_024586415.1 Phrixothrix hirtus | reverse complement strand
CTAGTTTATTTTGTGCATTGTGCTTACGATATCGTTTGTTTTCTATTTTATGTACAATTATTGAATCAATTATATTCAAATGGTGTTTTAAAACATTTATGTTAGTAGCATTGAAATTAATATTCTGTACAAGTTCTATTTACAAACTTAGATCTATGGGACATGCATTTATTATCTAATACTATACTTGTTCATACGATTTTAACCATGCAGCTAGCTTCGTGTATGTGTATCTTTGTGTAATGGAAAGATTGTAGGTTGTTATATGGGAATTCAATGTGTCTTGAATTATCTCTATTTTTAGAGGCTCATGGAGGGATTGCTATCATATCGGCTTCGAATAGAATAGTCCTTAACCGCGTGATGATATCTTTATGACCTGGGGCTATATATATAGATATCTTTCTCGGATGGGGGTCCTTAGAAACATATGCAATAAACTACCCGAGTTGTAGATCTTTCGAATTAAAGTCCATAAATATCGACATCCTTTTCGTAAAGGAAAACATGAACGTGTTAGGTTATCAGGCGTTGAATGTAGGGGTCCTAAAGAATGGTTATTTATAATAATTTTATATATTTAAAATTTGAATCTTAGAATAGACAATAATGTCATATATATATTCGAAGTTCGTCACTACTTGAAGCTTTCATTTTGAATATGCAAACGTCCATTAACTTCAGATACATAGCTTTCAAACTACTATACAGTTTTAGATGATGTATAATGTACTATGAGTTCTCGTGGCGCATCATTTATGTATGATGTTCCTAATATATCGTCATCGACTTCATTTTCATTTGTTAGTGAATTAGGATTTAGTGGAAGAGCAACTATATCGATGACTTCGGATTCAATGATTTGCGTTAATTTATAATCTCTTGGAACTCTTTTAATAACAATTTCTGGGCGCCAGCAAAAATTACACATTTCGTGTAAGAAAAATAGTTATTTCTAAAATAAAACTGAAACAATAATTCATATTTGGTATTTATGTATCATAAGATAAATAGAATATATAATGAAAATTACAAAAAAATGTATCAAGCATAACAAATATCTTTTATAAACATTTGAGAATATAGCTTTGCATAAACGACATGCACAATGTTTTTCAACTAATGACAATCAAACAGGTATATAATGGTATTCAGGCAATATACTCTACACCTGGAACATCTCATTACATCAAACACAGTTTTCCGAATGAAATTCATTGTGAATTCGTCTATTCAGCATTTTAATAACGCTAAGTGCCAGTGTCATATTGATAGGACAGTTCTATTTACTATTCCGTATCACGATCACTGTAATTTATAGTAATTGTACATACATATCTATGCGTGAAAGCAAACATCCTCCAATTTGAATAATATACAAGTACTAAAATCAAAATAATATCGACAGGAGCCATTTAGCAATAGATGTTTAATTAAATACAGTGCAAGTAAAATAGTTCTAATTTCAATAATTTACCTATTCAAAAGTAATTTATGAATTGCAAGAAAATGTATGCAATATAGTGCACCATAGTATGAAGAATATACTATCATGAATGTATTAAATTTAAACAATATTTAGTGATAGAGAGAAATGTAATTCTAATATATAATTACATGAAAAATTTAAGTATATGGAAAATACTTTTTCCTGTCTTATTTATAAAACACACATCTATGTGTGGAATTTAGTTTACTAGTGTTAATTTAATACAGATAGAATGTTTTTTACAAGATCAGAATTATGAGTAAAATGCTTAAGTTAAGAATTAAAATGTGATAAAATGCTTAATCAACAGGTAAACCTACGTAAGAAATATTTCGGCGAAATGAAAATTACGCTTTATGAATGGGAGAAGAGCTTATAATTGAAACTAATTGGAATTCAAAGGAAGAACATCACTTCTCAGGGGTATTAAAAATACCGTAATTACTGTAATTTGTTGAAAGCGCCTAGAAGTTTCATCATTTCACTTTACAAGTTAGATAAATTCTAAGCAAGTAATCATATAATGCCTATATATAATATAATTAGCATTGTTCACATTAAGTTGTCAACTGTATGATAAAAATTCTAAGATGTCTATGTAACAATGTTGTAACAAACCGACTTACTGCATTTCTTAAATAGCTTGTTTATGTAATTTTGATGATAAAAAATGTTACTTAATTAAAAGTATTATGATTTCCAACTTCGCAGATGTCTCACAATTAATAGCCTATAAAGGCAGTTTGTGCGTGATAAAGCAAACAATTAACAAAGCTTAAGAATAGCCTGTAAGACCAAGCACGGTACCAGTTATAAAATTAATGACTCATAATGTAGTAATTTATGTCAAAGAAGTATTTTTAATCAAATATATAAAGAAACTTATGTTTAATGCTCTCTATGAAATGGCAGTACTTATTGGTGTTCCGTATGTAACCGCACTTATTGAATTACTTCCGTCTTTTAGTTTCCAATTTAGGTACCATTAAAAAGCTATAAATCAAGTAAACTGGATTTAACTAGTATTTCAATACCTAACTTTTACTTTTGTCCAGAAACCGCTATTTGTTGAAGAAAAGCATGCCATAATAACTATTTTGGAATTTCATTTATATTCACATTTCAACATTTTCTGAATTTAAACAATGAAAAGTTTCAAATATACTTCCCATTTAAAAGTTTTATACAGTTACGGATAATTCTACTTTCACATATCTAGTTTATACCTTTTACGAGTCTCGACTGTGATTTCTTTTCTCCAAAAAAGTTACTCTGAAAAATTGTATATTATGTCTAATGTAGAAAGAGTAATTAAGTTTTATGTATTATAGTTGTTTTAGGTATCACTAAATACACATTAATCACAATTAGAGCTATCCCTGTCTTGTTTAACTAATAATTTTCTATTTATCAAGAATTAAGGATATATAATAGTAAGCCATAATTATTTGATAAAATATTGGTTTTAAGACATACCTTTTTTGTTCGAAATTGCAACAACTTTTATTGTACCGAAGAAATTTGTTTCATTTATTGCTATACAAAGTCTTCTTTAGCGCATTTATATTTTCGTTATATAACGGTTCTAAATGGAAATTACCGCAAACGTTGTTGAATGAACAATCAAAACCGCTCAGCATGTTGAAGAAAATACGAGATATTGCTTTTGCGAATACATTCTATTGACCCAGATGTCTGTACAAGCTGAACTATATGAAGCTGGGAAAAATAAGCTCCACATTTCTGAATGTATTTGACCGTCACCGTTGAAATATGTACTGCAGAGAATTTTCTCCCAGAATCAAAACTAGCATTTCAGAGCAGGAAGTATCTTTTCTATAATCAGATTTTTTTAAATATACTTCAAGCACAATTAATTTATCATACATGACCTCGGTAAAATGTCATGAGAAATGTTTTACAGCTGGTATTATCTTTTCAAAACCTCCTAGTTCCAGAACTCGGTAATTATGCTATCGCTAAATATATGAAAGGTGGCTTGCCAAATTACTAAACCAGAAGTTTAAGGTGAACTGCCACGAAAAAGGTTTTATGGTGAAGTTATGTGCAATTATATAGCAGGAAGATGATAACGAATCTTAATTTGGCAGTCTTAAATGTATAGTGTGAGTTTAAACCGTTTAAAATAATAATATTGGATTTCGTCAACGTATCTTCAGTTAAAATTTTCATTGATGCATAGTGCTTTTATTTGGCCATTGTGTTAATTTTAACTTAAACATGGCCCTTGGTTAATATTTGCAACATGGCCTAATTCGTCCAATACTCCATGAAATAATGTATAAACGTTTACAATTGTCATTGTAACTCCCTGTTTTTCCATTTTACAAATGATTTTTTCGTCTTATTTCGAACACTAGCTGTTCGAAACGTCAAAGACGTATAACGGAGTTGCTTGAACAGTGTTACAATTACCTCGGGTAAAGTCGGAAAATGGGCCAGGACTGTTTGATGGATACTCAGAAACTATCTACCTAAAACTTACTTTATATATGTATGCAATAAAATTATTTACAGCGTTGCCTCCCAGTGTAAATCGGAGCTCTCAAACTCTAATTGTTAATAGTTGTTTGCTTCCTTTAACTTTGTACATACTGATTATATATTTGTGTCATGACTGTTGTTGTAATTAGCACAATCCACATTTAACCTTTATTTAATTATTCACTTAACTGTTTCTTTTGGGGTTACGTGCACACCTTTCAAAATGTTATTTTAATTTTATTCGATTGTATTTGAATTGTATCTCAATTACTGTTTGTAATTATTTTAGTCTGAACGATTGCATGTTTATTTATTTCAAACTGTTTTTGCTTTGTCATTTATTTCACCATTTAGTTTTGAAGCTATTTGCATGTACTATGGTTATATCACATTTGTAATATAATCCTTCATTAATTGTTATTATAATTATATTCTCAGAAATAAGGCTTTGTAACAGAAAAGTCATTTATTAAACATAATAAATCAAGTTCCACAACGTTTAAATTTTATTTCTGGTATGAACCTTTTCAAGTTAGTTGTCGGCCATTTCTATTATAATTACTGAAGGCAGATGTCGTGACAATGCACTATTTTACTATTATTTACAATCGATTTATTTGATTTACCAGATTTGGATTATAAAGTGGCGGTTACTTGTTGGTGCGGTGTGATAATTATTGTTGTTCGCATAGATATGCTGTTTTCGCGTGTCAAACTAAGTTTAGGTAATTATCGTTTGGTGCCAAATTGTGTATGCTTGACTTTGGTTTATTTAGAGGAACTGGAGCGACGTGGATCATCGGGTTACGTCACCTCGTGGCGTAAAAGATCGAAGCTAGGGGTAATTTCTAACACCTATTCGGGAGGACCCGAAAAGTTTTTCAACACCTCGGTGAGTGTCTATACAAATAATTTTTAACCAAATGGAATTGAACCTTTCTGGTTTATTAATTAAATTCAAAATTTAGAAATGCCTTCATTATCTTTAGGTTGAATATCGTAAATTATCTACAGAGCGTTTCGTTCATTTTAAATTCTGGAATGATGCGGCCTGTATTAAAATACGATTATTATGTTTTAAATTTTAATTATGAAATGTAATCGAAGTATCACGGGTTTATTAGTACAATTCTAAAGTTTACTTCATATAGGATTAATACATCACTCGATTATGGGGTAAATTATACCCTATAATTTTCGGTTTAAATATTTAAATTTCTCAGTTGAGGTGTTTTACAAGGAAGGACTGTGAACACTCTATGAATTCTCAATTTTAGACGCGCTTTTTATATGAAATTGTTATCTTTACCTTCAAGGAGAAACGTCTTTCTATTTACTTAATTCCCTTAATTAAAATACTTTATAGTTAACTAATATATTATTTGAAACGTAAATTAATTTGTTTGATTCTGTAATAAAAATCATTAGTAGGAAGTGCTTCTGTTTGTCTTAAATTAACAACATAATTATACAGGTCTAATCTAATCTATCTAATCTAATCAATCTAAAACATGTAAAAATTCCATTAATAGTTAAAACTAATGCATGTTTATCTTATCTACTCAAACCATACATGTTATTTATATACAAAGTCCAAATTCCTTGACCTACATAGGTAATGTTATGTTCGCTGAGGTAAAAACTTTGAACTGTTAGAATAATAATTCATAAAAGAAATTGTAAGATATTCCTAATCGTATTATTAATTAATGCAACGATAATTAAAAGTAAATAAATAAACATTATAATCAGTTGTTAAAAGCTAGGTATAAGTAATGATTAAATCAATCATATTCCAGATGTTTTTTTAGTTTTAAGTTAAAGAAACGATTTTAAGTAATTTAAATAAACACAATTAATGTAACTACGCCCTATATAAACATAAAATTTGTACTAAAATTTACTGAACTAAATATATACAAAAGGAAACTTGAGGCAGTTGCGTAGGCATATTACGCACTCTCTGAAAATATAGGAACAAATATATAGGTGATATTAAAGTGCTGACTGAGTAACAATTGAAGACTACTGAATTAAGTTTTTTATCTAGGCGCCAAGTTCTTTTTCATTTTTTCCTACTTCTCCATATATACAACCATTCTTTCTGTAAATTTCTTAATACACAATTTCTATCAAAGCAGCTTGCTGTATCCCCCTTTATGTTTTCACCTATAGTGTGATAATTTAGAGCATGATTGGTCACTTTTAAGATACTGAAGATATGTAGAATAAAATGTAATATCCGATGGTCATTGGGTAAAGAGCAGGGCCTTCTCAAAACAGAATCATTCTTACCTATTGATTCAGAGCAATATTTCTGATTAAGTACTTATTTCCTTTACGGCAACACTTAGTATTTTTCCCGTATAATTGTGCATTAAGTAGTTTTCTATTCACTTCAGAAACATTTTGCAATATAAGACGATAAATTTTGGTCGAAGTTTAATCTCTTGTATTGTATTTGCTTTCTTAAAATGTAACAAGGATTGTTTAATGTCTTATCGCTTTCATTGGCTGGGAGAGAAATAGGACGTAAATAATGTTGATTCCAATACATAGTCCAAAAGAATTAAGATATGAGAGCTTTTATATGGGGATACACAATTTGCTATGTTCTACGTTTTGTTGGTAGTTTTCCTATTAAACAAAAATTATCATGGTAATAGTGAAATTCATCGTCCATAATATGACAACAACTATTCATTAATGTTAACTATACATTAAGCGTAATTTATAAATTTATGTTTGTAATAAAACGTACAGATTTTGGTTTTGTTATTTTAAAATATTCAAATATGCACCTCTATCTAAATTCAGAGTTATTAAGAATTAATGTAGTATTTGCAGGTATGTATTATAACTCATCTTTTGAGGGAGCTAATTTGCAACCTACTGCCGACACAAATTTCTTTCTTCAGTTTGGATACAAAATGCATTCATGAATCTTTCTTAAGTAATTTTTATAACATGAAAACTGTCAATTCCGTACTTTATATCGTATCTCTTGCAATGATAATATGTGGAAATAATTTAGTTTCATTGCAAGTAAAATATTTTTAATTTAATCTAGTTTATGAGTTATATTAATTGAAATTAACCTGCTTAATCTATTATTATGATGACTGTAGCCTCAAAGAAAGGTTTAATGTATAAAACTAAATTGACTTCCACCGAATATTATATTTTAGTGATACTTTGATATTAATCAAAAAACCAAATGGACTTAACACTACACTGAATATACCAAAATTAAAAGAAAAATAGAAGTAACCTATAAAATCAACAATAATCAATTGCCTAAATCTAATTAATTGAACCCTAAATGTACTTTATAGGATGTTACGTAATGTATACTATTACGATTTACTGTACGTTGCAATTATTCTATTCACCAGACTCGCTCTTTTATTTGAGAATTAGCTATATAAATAATCCACAAAAGGTGGTTAATTAAAATATATATTTTTCAACAAGATGTCCCATTCTTATACACTTACATAGGTTTACAAAATTCTGTAGGACACATTCCAATCTTATGAGCCCAAATACGCTTTTAAAATTCCTTCAGTTAATGCACCTATCACAAAACAGCTTGGATCCTTCCAACTTCGCTGATACGATATTCTTGTCATCCACTTTGCGTGCAGGGTTATTATTTCCAACCCGCTGACCATATTACTTGAACACGTAAGCTGTGTCCTTGATTATTTCATGTCTTTATTGCGATCAACTAAAAGACTTTACCTAAATGCTGAGCCAATACTCTAATTAGTTTATTTACTCCGTCTAAGCTTTGGTGGATTTAATTTTCAGCAAGTTTCTTTGAATACTATTTACTGTATATTTGTGAACAGCACTAACTTGATTTTGCTACAAATTTGATAGATACGTCTCAATAACTTATTCACAATTATAATGTTAATTAATTACGTTAAATATTGGTGGCTCCCCGCTATGATAATTTAATGCATTTTCTACTAAGGACACCTTGACAAATCACAATTCTGCACGTTTTGGCTTGATGGGACCGCTAGCCCATTCCATTGAGACTATTTTGCATCCCTTTAACGACCCCTCAACGACTGATTAATTTTCCAGTTTCATCCTACTCTTGGCTTGACCTGGTATTCGATTTTTCAATGTATGAATTTCACACACGCTATTAACTATAAACGCATATTCCCAAGGTTCACATTTTACTACGTTATTTCCATCGATAAGCCCCCGCATCCTATTTTACACAATGCCTTTGCTTATATACCCATACCATATACTATCTCAGTTCTCTGGAATTTGCCCACGCTAAGAAATATACAACCTGAGAAACTTATACTAACTTAAAAAGTTGTAAACTAAATTACCTAAACCTACATATGGATTTTAGCTATGGAAGGGAAAAAGTTCGTTCCATTTTCTATCAAAATTCGTAGTTTAATCACAGAACTTATAAATTATTTAGCTAATTCAATTTATGATTTTATTGGAAACTAGTTAGTGAGATAGCACTTAAATGATTTCAATAATTGGTTATGAAACAATTGCAAGTCCTAGCTATTAATTCATGTAATAAATATTATTGTTATTATTTAGAATAGGTACAAGAGGGCAATTTGGTTCCAGCTACGTCTTTATTTTTACGATTTGCTAACCTTTATACTAATAAGTTCTTTTACACACATTATTTTCTATTTCAGGCATAATATCAAATTTATTTTTCGGAAGCTATTTTCTCTAAGATAATTTTATTTATCAGTTATGGTTAGTGGTTTTCTGAAGAATTTTTTCCAGAATCTTAGATGATGGGTATTGTGCGCACAATTAAAATAGGGCGTAACAGGTACTACTACGTTCTCTATTCTTAATTTATTTCATGTTGAATTTGGTATTCTTAGTTAATATAAAGTGCAAGATGCATACATTTGTATCCTATTAAAATGACGTTTGACAAAAAATCTGATCTAGCCATCTACATAACTGCACCATATACTACGAATCCCAATCAAAATCAAAATTACTAAATATAAAACTTGATTGTTTAATTTTTATGAGCTTTTCAGTTAGCGCAAGCTTCTAAAAATTTTCAGAAAAACGTGAAGGTTACCTTGATCCAGTTTCTGCCAAAATCTAATCAACTTTAATTTCCAAATAAAACTCTAAATTATAAGGTTTGGTTATGGAATTCTTATTAGTGTCTGATCTAGCGTACCAGCCATTGTTAGAATAATGCGAAGAAGTTTTGTGGACCAATTACAATAAACATTTAATTAGTTTTGATGAAATTTGAGTTCAAAACTCTTAACTGTTCAGATAGAACGCACACAAGATTCAACCGCAGACAGATAGACAGTTCTTTATATGATTATTTTAAGTCTACAAGGCCTCAAAACGTATAATACCCATCAAAATCTGAAATTTTTCTTTCTGCACGACTACAAATCTTTCCCATGTTACGCATGCTAAAGTAAAAATTGGAAGATGTAGCGAGTTGATGCTCAATCTGAAGAACTTTTCTAAATCCAACATAATGTGCTATATTAACAGAAGTCTTTCCACCGAACGAACCATTGTTTAGTACATGCCTAATAAATTTGCAAGTTTCCTTAATGAATTTTGAATTCATTGCTAATGTAATAACTAGTACCTTTGAAAAAATTTCACCTGATTGAAGAATAATTTATCTAAACATTGTAGGCCTCAATTAACTACGGTTTACAAGGTATGAAGTCCACGCCGAGCGTTAGAAGAGACCTTAGTCGTTGTAAAATACAATACTTTTGTTTAAGATGTGCAAATATTATACATATGCATTTCAAATCACGAACCCAATATTACAAACTATTAAAAACTGTTCTTGTAAAATTAGATCAACTCAAGTAAGACAAATGTATTTGCTATGTAAAAGGTTTATCAATATGTCAAATATTGGAGTTGAACATCCTGTTAAGGTCCCAGAATTGTATGCTTTAGCAAAACGTGTAGAGAAATTTTTACATATTAAGTAAAATTGTAAATATTAGACTTTAAATTTGTTGTATTAGAGGTACAAACATAAAATTCTAAAGGTTAATTAATAAGTTGAGAAAATAAATTGTGTATATGTATATGTTTGAATTTCTGCATTTTAACAATAAAAAATGTCAAAAATTAAGATTTTTTCGTTTTTTGAGATATAAATACCAAGATTAACTAAAAAATATTGCATAATGTTTCGTTACGGCAAGCGAGCAACAACTGGTAAAGGAAATAAGTCAAAAGTTGGCAAAGGAACAATAAATACCTTTTTCAACAAGTTTCCCGTTGCAATGCATAAGTTCAGGGTATAATTACTGTGGTCTGAGGACAAATTTAGAAGACTGACTGAAACATTAAGATCCAGGGGTGAATTCAGCACTTAGATTTCGTCTGCAAACCTCACGATATATCGTACAGGAATAGCAACAATTTAAGGGTTCGTCATCAAGCAGACAAAATCGTATAACAAAAAGTTTGGGATAGAGTAATATCAAAGGATGAGTCAATTCGTCAAAGGTTTGCGGCGTTATCTGTAGCTGGTGCAATGAAATTGAAACGTAAAATTGGAATAGGTCTACCAAATTTTCGCAAAAAGCGCAAAGGATGCCGCCGCCGACGACATTCTAAGGGCGATCGCAACATTAAACAGAAAAAAGCTAGAAAAATGAGAGGAGAGGAGGTAGTAAAGTGTAATATTCTCAAGAAAATAAAAGTTGCAATTAAGAACCCATCAATTAAAACTGGCAAAGGTCTTGTTATTTTGGATATCATAAGAACAGCCTTATCAGTGGCACGTCCAGTAATTTGTTCTGCTGGTGCCAGAAAACAGTTAGCACGCCGGCAATGTTACCTTTACCAAAAACATGCTGTATTATTCCATTAATACCGCTGTTTGCTGGGATTTCGGCTTTCAGAGCATTAAGTGGTGGAGCCGCAGGCATTGCCAAAGTCGTCAGCGATTTAAAGGATGCGAAAAATCTTCAAGAAGAAACTCGCGGACATAATGGAATGACGAAAGCTATTGCTATAGGAAAGAAAGGAGCCAGGCTCGATTTGAAACCATACAAGTCAGGTAGTGCTTTGTATTTGATACCCTACTAGCATTAAAAAAAACTACTTCATAGACTTCTAACTGATATTGAATTGACAAAACATGCAAAAAATGTTCCAACCCTTTAAGAAGAGTTTATGAAGGATGGTTTACTTAAAAGATATCTGATTAATGACACTGGAATTATAAACTTGGATAAATCAGGTAATAAAGGAACATATTGGGTTTTATACAAAAAAATCGGTAGCAAAGTGATTTACTTTGACAGATTGCGAAACTTAAGCCCTCCTAAGGAAATTGATCAATACTTTCGTGATTGTGATATTTACTATAATTATACTATATTATACAACTATATTATACTATAATTATACAACAAAGGTTCGACACGTTCAGTTTGGAGGGAATACGGTCAGTTACGGTTTCTATCGTCCAATCGAGTAAGATCCGCGATGCATTTTACGCATGCAATTCCATTCGCAACATTAATCACGAAAATGATTCGATTCATTTTCAGTCTACAAGTACATGAGCATACAAAGTTGACGAACCAAACCAATATATACAAAAGTCTTTTATTAAAATCTATCTGATTCGGCAACTAAACAGAAAAAAGTCTGTCAAAATTAAAGCCATTTAATGCTAAGGACACTTCAATTAACCCATTATGACATAGCATTGCATATACGTATCTAGTTCACTGTTTTAATTAATACAGTTTGTCTTTACACACTAAGTGGCATAATAAAAGGCGACTTTATATCTTACTGCTAGTAATCAAACACGTGAAGTTTTGAAAAACTCAATAGTGTATTTTCTGTTGGTCTTAAAAGTTTACTAAGGACGGTGGCATCCGAAAATTCTCAACTTCGTTTAGTGTAACTACAAGAGTTTTCTACAAATTTGTAACTACCATCAAATTCTAACCTTAAACTGTTAATGTTTGTGATAGTATCTACAGTTTTTGGTTATAATTGTAATTAGTATATATTTTAGAGTAGTTTTTTTTGTGTTGCATATATACAACACTAGGCTATTAGAGTATATCATTTCTACACTTTCGTGCAATAAAAGAGTTCTCTCTAAAAATTGTAAAGTTTCAAGTGTTAAATTCATTTCCAACTAAATAGAAATTATTTAGAATGACTAAATTTATATTTTTACATCTTTTTGATTACAGTTTTAATAGTATACTATCTATCATTAATTTTTAAAAATAACAAATTTTCATTATTTGGTTCTCGAATTTATTATTGAACTAAAAAAGCTAAAATAATGCAAACTTTAGTCGAAAGGCGGTATGTTGAATTTTATTACAGATGAAGTGTATGTGTTCGGAGCTTTTTCAAATTGCGTCCATTTATCATTTTTTTACTAGTTGTTAGTGATTTTATGCTTTTCAAGTCGGGGTTTATCTTCCCAAGAAGCAGTAGAAATGGTCCATTCAGAAGAAATTGATGAAAAATTTATGGAACCACCTAATCCGAATATCTTACACGGATGTAGACTCAGTAAATGAAGACAGTGCTGGAATATTAAACAATCTAAACGGATCCCAACTTTGTGCAAATATAGAAATAAAACCTTTAAATTCTACACGAATTATTAAAAGTAATACCAAAATCTTGAGTGATAGTTCTTAGGAGTGCAATAAGTATGGTGAATATCAACAAACGCAAAAGCCTCCTCTTCTGAATCTACCAGAAAAGTTAAATCGTCAAGATGAAATCGATGATCAATGGAGACATACAAACTAATGAGTCAGTACTTCCATTTTGTGTACCTAGTTTTAGTGAATATAAAGGTCTTGCACCTGTTAAAATTATTGAAATGTTGTTTGATGATCATACTGTAAAATATTTGATGCGAGGATAATCAAAATATGAAATTTTCAAGAATTGTCTAGAACCAAAGATTTTTATTGAAGAAATGATACGATTTATTGCAATTATGATTTTGTCTGCATAGAATCAGCCGCCAAGTGAACGTCATCATTGGGATTCTGCTTCTGATATGCAAAACGAACTCTTTCAAAATCAGATCATGAGGTTTGTCCACTATGCCATTAACACTAAAATGGATCTATCTGACAAAGTATATAAATAGGACAGTTTACTTTTATATTTTATTAGTAGTAGTTAAATGACCTAGCGTTTCATACATGCAATGGACTTTATTTTAAAGATAGGAAATAGAATTAACTTTATTTTTGTGGAAAAATGTTTAGTAGTTTTAAATAAAGCGATTCTAATAAAATCTTGCTATTTATTTAAAAAAATTAATTCAGGTCATAATGGGTAACGGCAAGTAGCAGCACACACAAATACGTAGTAAAATGCAAATATCCCATTGATTTCACACAGTTGGTCAGTATAGGTCGCATGCTTTGTCAGTTTTCAAACTAATCCAAAAAAAAAACAAAATCGCGCGGTTTCTAAATTCCTTCCTATCTCGTTAATTTGAATTATGTACGAGGGTTGCCTTTCATGTTGTTACAAATGACCACTAGATGTCGCTAGTGTAATAAGTTATTGCCATATTCGTAAAACTTGACATTTTGTATTGTAAAATCCGTGGCGGCTTAGA
>JAHWXV010071118.1:0-29880 GCA_024586415.1 Phrixothrix hirtus | reverse complement strand
TTCTAATTGTTTTAAGCCGTGGAATGTTGAAATTTCCAACTCCTTTATATTATTGTGATCTAATTTCAAATCAACAAGTTTGGTTAATGGTTGAAATAAATCAACTGGCAAGTACCTGATATTATTATGAGAGAGCCTAAGTTCTTTTAAATTAGATAATCCTTTAAATGCAGAAGGTTCTACCAAATCTATTTCGTTATTATCTACACGTAACATTGTTAAATTATTTAAAGTCGTAAACACATTATTTTGTAATGAAGAGATCTTGTTATACGAAAGATACAAGACAGTTAAATTTGATAATCCCACAAAGGTAGAAATGTTTAATTCATTAATATGATTTTTCTGTAAATCAAGATGGGTTAAGGAATAAAGATCACGAAATACTTTACCTGATAGGTTTATAATGCTACTTTCATGTAAATCTAATATCTTAAGGGCGTAAAGTTTTTCAAACATATTCGGAATAATAGTAGAAATGTTAGTTCTAACCAAAATTAGATGTTCTAATAGACTCAGCGTTTTAAATTGTAATTTATGAAGATATTCTACGTTAGTGTCTTGTATATCCAAATGGGTCAATGTAACGAGATTTTTAAAGATATTATCTTCTAGCTTATCGAAGGTGTTGTTTATTAGATGCAGCTTCTCTAGTTTTAATCCCTCAAATGCACTACTCCCTATAGCTCGAATATTGTTTTCACCAAATCCCATTACTTTCAAATTAGTAAATCCTTCAAAAGCTTGGGGTGGAAATAAATTGATAGAATTTTCGGCTATTTGCAACAGTTTTATGTTTTTTGAAAACGAAAAAGAATTCAACGTTAATTCGTCTAAATCAGAATACGCAATAGACATATCTATCAAAAAGGTTTGGTTGTCAGGGAACGGTAGATTTTTAAGCTGTTCTTCCGCTTGCACTTTAATTTCTTCTGTACTAGTCATATTCAAGCATGCTAAATCACCCCAAAAGATGGTACAGCCTGTAAAGCCTCCATTAGCTTGTGATGCTCCTATTGATATTATCACTATTAGTACCACTTTTCCTAACATTGTATTCCCTAGAATTAATAAAATTAATTAGAATGGCAATGAAAGATCATTCTATAGAAATAACGTCACTAATCCGGGAACTCATATTTTACGCTACATATGCGATGTTAATGCAGCATTTCGCAGTGAGTACGGTAAAATGAGTTCACAGACGTATAACGTTATGTATTTTATTTCATATTGAGTTTTGTTTTAAAACATATTTAAATTATTGACACAACGGAAATTTAAAGTTTTGTAACAGAGCCTATTGATGATGTTGTACCGTTATATGAGTGTTGCTTGGTTACACAGCATAGTCTCTTATCCTGTAATAGTTCAGATATCGGACTAAAATGGCACCAGGAAACAGAATATAGCGGACTGTATGAAATAAATAGCTAGTTTAGACCAAGAGGATTATGTAAAGGCTAGCACCCAGAGAGCGATGAATCAATCCCAATGCCCTTTAGCCCGAGAGATGAATGTTGGTCGATGGGCATTATTATCTAGTAACACCATGGTGCATACAAAATTTTATTTTTTTCTTCAATATTATTTACTCGTAACGAGCTATAACAGCCGGGGTATTATTAAAGGAATTTATGAATTCATAGCATATACATAACTACCGCTAATAAATCCCCGGTTGTTATAGATGGCTTTATGTACGTCGTACCCATGGTATTATAAATAAATAATAGCGAAGTGAAAATAAATATTTATATCTGCTAGCATGTCGTAATACAACTCATTAAACACCTGGTTGAGTGACTTAATGGCAAGTATTATGAAACCGAATTTCTTCATGAATGTATTATAGCACTGAGTGCTGTAATCAACTTAATAACGCAATGAAAAATGTCTGTTATTTAACGTCAACATTAAATGGAAAATTGACAAAATTTCATATTCAAATGTCGAAACGTTAGTGCCAGCAACTATCACAAAATTCTTAAATCAATTATACATATACTGACTGACTGCCAAGCGTTCGTCAATGTGAAAATTATCAGCACTTAAATGATTTTGAACGTGTCCGTATTTTTGTCATGAGAGGCCGGACCTTTGCTTTGAGATATTGATGTCTGTATAAATCGTGGTGATGCAACGGTGATGAGATGTTGGTTCAGATGGTCTGAAGAAGGGGATCAACAACGTAGCTTTGGTTATGGGTGTCCTCTGGGGCTACAGATCGCGAAAAATGTCGTTTAAGACTTTTGGTCACAAGAGACAGATTTTCAAGAACTAGGTTAATTGCAGTACACTGAATGGGAGGAATAGGACGTAGAACGTCGATGTTATCTGTTTGTCGCTGTATACAATTTTATGAGCTGCATTTGTACTGTCCTTTTTGTGTCTTCCTTTGACTCCACTTCACTGTGCCCGCTGACCAGAACGGAGCAAAGAAAGTGCGAATCGGGAACAAGAATGGAATCAAATTATGTTCAGTGACGAGTCTCAACTTTATTTGTGAAGAACGCAAAAGTTCAACATTTTTTGTGGAATGCAACACAGACCTCACAGTAGGAGTGATGATATGGACTGCAATATGATATGGTAACAGATCACAACTATTTAAACGAAGCTGGTTACTTTGTCATTTTGCTGGTGCCTGTTACATTTCCATGCCTTCGGTGGTTGGAAAATTCCATTTTCCAACAGTATATAACACTACAACTCATTGAGCATATATGGGATGTGTTCAGTAGGCGGTAGGCTGATTTACAACACCACCCAGACCACTTGCACCATCTTTGGCTGCGGATGAAGGAATCTTGGAATGATATATCATGGGTGTTTCATTAATATTGCGATAAATTGTACGACGCGATTTTTTATGCAAAATTAAGATGATGAAAACATAAGGATTTTATTTATTATTTGAAATTTAAAAAAACCGAGAATTAAATCTTGGAATATGCTTTACTCTAAATAAAAACTAGTTTGTGAGTTGTATTTCACTTTTCCCCTACTATCAGAAGGGGGTAAAATAAGTAACCCCTGTGATATTTTTTATTAGAGCTTTTTAATGGGTAAAAAAAGTAATGAAGGGATATACACAGGGTTCGCATGAAATTGCTCTCCATCCCCTGATTTTTAATTGAATAGGAATAACGATTTTAAATTTTTAGGGTATAGCTTCGACAGTAATTGTCAACTTTTAGACGTAAAAAAAATAATGTGCAAGTTTTAGATTTTAAGGGGTGGAAGTGGAGTGTAAAATTTTAAATAGCAATAGGGGTTAAATTAATCAAAATAAGTAAATACTGCGAATCTCTGACCAACAGTAAGGTTTTGTAAAGTTGTACAATGCGAATTAAAGTTACAAATACAAGTATTGCAAAACATACCAGAATCGATTACGATAACAGATGTTCAAAATTCACCCCTTGCACTTCCTGGCAGTAAAACAGTCTATTTGTTGTGTCTTGACGTCCATTATTCCACGTTTCCAAGGGGATATTTTTACATTTCGTTGCTATTCTTTCTCGTAATTCCCTTAGAGTTGGTAGTGTAACAGCATAAACCTTGCTTTTTAAGTATCCCAAAAGAAAGGAATCTCGCCGGCTCAAATAAGGTGAACTGGCATAAATAAACAAGAACATCTATCCAAAACTTGTTTTTGTTATTATGCCTCCTCGATTAGGAATTGTGATTCACGCGGCACATTACTAACTATTAAATAACTTAAGCTTGAATCGTACAACTTTTACAAAACTTTACCATTGTCTAGAGATTCGCAGTTCCAGCGTTTTTGATATAATTCAACGCCTATGGCTATTTAAAATTTTACACCCTACCCCACCCCTTAAAATCTAAAACTTGCACATTATTTTTTTATCTCTAAAAGTTCGTAATTACTGTCGAAATTTTTTTTAGCAGAAATACCTTTTACCGACGAGGTTAATTTCTCTAGAACAGTAAATGAATTTTCACAATAACCACATATGTTCGGATGAAAAACCACATTCAATAATTGAAAGTCGCAATCAACAGGAAAAATTTTATATAAAAGATCTCACTTAATTTTGCATTAACAACTAGGTCCTAAAAGTTTTCGCAATATAAATGAAACACCCTGTACATATACATATGTGGAATTCTTAGTGAGTCGTTTATACTTGAAAAAATACATATGCATAATATGTGTGCAAAAGAATTCGGTGGCTTGTTAGATAATAATGCATAAAATTTGTTATTAGCTTATTACGAAAAAAGTAAGTTTACAAGTATAATTTTCAAAATAATAAATGCTTTTATGATTTTTACAAATTTATTAGTAAGTTCGAGATTGAATTCGTGGAATGAAGTTGGTAAATTTGGGTCGATCAAAGCTGATATCCTTTGAGACCGCACCTATCTTTTGGATATGGAATGAAAGATGTTACTTCTATCAAATTGACTGAATAAACAGTTTCATAAGCGAGAATTACTCGACACCTATTTATAACATGTTTCACGAATGTTATTGTGGTATAATATGACTTGCCTAGTTCACTTACCGACAAACATTTCATTTAAATTTGTCTTCAGAATCATAGGATTTTTAACCGTCATTTAGTTTTTTTCTAATATCTCCGTTGTTCAAACACATTATTGTGTTTGATTCTATCCCATTTCCGAATATTTCAGTGGAATAGAATGCCCAAGAACTTTTTCCTTGTATCTCTATTCTTGAATTTGGTTCCAGTAATGCTGTTGGTATGGTTTCCTTTTAAGGGAATTTTACGGTTGTTCATGTTTCTTTCTGGTGTCGAAAATTGCAATACCTTCCCTTAACTAGATTATGTTTCTATTTATCCCATCGCTTATGCTACTTGCATCTTTTACTATTTCTAGTAACAGGGTGCCTACATGTAACAGTTGCTCTAAGATGAACGTAGATGTTTTTGTTTCTTCACTCTTCTACGTTTTTTGAATTTTTGCGATCGGCGAGGTTTTCCTGGCCGCTTGCACGTATATGTTGTGTCTGATTGTAAAAAAGCGCACTCACTGCTGCTCTGCCTTTGCTTTTAGATAGTACAACACCCTTCGTAACTTGCAATGTGTTTGCCTCCGCAATTAGCACATTTAGGTGGAGCCTCGCGGTCTTTCCTGCAGACTACGTTTGATGGTTGTTGCCGCATTTCAGGCAATACAGCTCTGCGTGGCAGTCGTTTTGGGTTTATCCGTAGCTCTGACAGTGGCTGCGTTTCACAAAGCTCTGTTTTCCCTGTCTGGGCCACTACAACTTCACAATCAGGTAGAAGATCTATGTAAATTTGTATACTTGCATGCTGTATTTGTTCCGGGACAGTTAGATATAATTTAGTGGCATGAGGACTATGTCCCTGCCTTTGCATATCCTGCGTAAGGAGCGAGTCGGAAAATCAAATCTCAGGAGTACCTCCTTAACCACTTTATCAATCATTCCCTTAGGAGCCCCTCTGTACTGCTCTCAACGGCTTTTCCTGCGGGAGCAAGTATGATACATCTGCCGTTCGTCTGGTAATTACGTAATGCCTCCGTAGGCGACTATTCAATCTCAAGTTCGTATTTCTAGCCGAGGTCACTGGGAAGCCTTTATTCCGCAACTCTTGCACTGAGCTGGCCCAGTTTTCGGTTTTTCGTAGCATAATTGGTGGAGGCCTCTTTCACGAACGGGGCTTGGGTTCTAATATTTCATTGGGTGGGATTTCTACATCGTTGCCTAACAATAATCAGTACTTGTTTATCAGTTTAGTGATTAAATACTGTTCATTTGGAGCCTATGAAATAATTGTTAACAAAATCGTTAAGATCAAACTAGGTTTTAGTTAGTATTTTATTTAGTTTAGAAAAATGAAATATTTACCGCAAAGAGAAAGAATTGAAATTCTAACGATTACTGGATACGGTGAAAGAAAACATAGTTATATTGAAGTTTGTCAAGTACTTAATGAATTATAACAAAACAACAACATAAATAAATCCACGGTCGCTAAAGCATTACAAAGATACCATGATACTGGCAAAGTCAGAAATCGCCCAAAACAGGAAATCGGAAAACAAAAACTAACGAAGAAGGTTATTGGAACATTATTCTCGATATTATGGATAATGGTAAAACATAGCGCAACAGTTAGCTTTAAACCAAGGTATGTGTAGACATTCAGTACAAAATATATTCAAGAGAGATTTCTATCCATACAAGCTGTTACAAGAATTAAACGAACATAATTTTGATCTTCGAATTCAGTTTTGAGAAACAGTGATAGAAAAAGTAGATGACAATCCAGTTTTTGCGTTAAACGTCATTTTCTAGGAAGAAGCTACACCTCTTTTAAATGATCGCGTCAATAGCCATAGTTGGGCTAATAATAATCAGCAAAGGATACGACTTTGGACAGCATTTAATGGCAGGAATATCATAGGACTTTTTATTGGCGGAAACTTGACGGCAGATATGTATTTCTATCTATTAGGGGATAATTTCATTCCTCAACTTCGGCAGCTTCTTTCAACGTTACACGAAGGGATTTCGTTTCAACGCGCTTGAGCACCGGAACACTCTCGCCTTACCGTAAGGAATTGTCTAAAAAAGACATTTCCAAATAGATAGATCGGTTGGTGAGGAACAATCGAATGGCAGGCTAGGTCACCCGACTTGGCACCGCTCGATTTTTTTGTGAGGACTTTTAAGAACTCAAGTATATGTCAACAAGCCGCAAAATATTGAAGATCTTAAAACAAGAATTACGCTACAAGTGGTGAATATACCTAATATTTAGTGGGCTAATTTCAATCAAGAACTTATTTAACGTATTCATATCAAGAAACAGATAGTGATCACTTTGAGCATCTTTTGTAAATACTTTTTTAATCATTGTAAATACCTTTTAGTTTTCTAGATTTGTTAAATATAAATATTCATTATTAATTTGTTAATTCATTCGTTTTTGTCTTCTGTCTTCCTGTTTTTGGGCGATTTTTGACGTTGCCCGTGTCAATGTATCTTTTTAACGTTTTAGCGACAGTGGATTTATTTGTATATTTATTTGGATTTGATTCACTAAGTACTTGACAAAATTCGACATAACTACGTTTGCTTTTAACATAACCAATAAGCACTAAAATTTCAATTCTTTCTCTTTTCGATAAATATTCTATTTCTTGAAACTGAAGGAAAACTAGCCAAAACCTATTTTTAAGTTGAGGATTTTGTTAAATGGTACAAGTACATCTTCAAAACAAATGCTTCATGCGCCCTTAGATGATCAACATTTATTCACTTAACTGAGTGGAGAAAAACTTTAATATGGCTTCTCCACTTATACTTAAAAAACTATGCAATAGTTATATCGCTGAATTGAAAAAAAGTCACTCCTTCCAACGATGCCAAATACAAGCATTGTTGCTATTAATACAAAATCATGTTAGCTTTGGATCTTGAACATTTGGAAAAAAAAAATGAAATTTCAATCAAACAGTGCCAAACATTTTTTAATATATGTGTACAAAATTAGAATTCGATATCTCAAACTGTTCTTGAGATAGTAGGTATATGTAGTTTTAGAGTCGGGAGGTATTTCAATATGTATCAAAAATATATCTTTCCAATTGCAGCATTTCTGCGAAACGCCATAATAACACGAAACGCGATTTAATAGAATTCCGAAAATTCTACACGGTTTCGCGATATTAATAATTACGGAAGAGTAATTAGTAAGACTAAATTAAAGACTTAACAAACTTTAAGAAAGTGTCAAATACCGGGTGCGAGTGTACAAGTTTAGTTTAAATAATAAATATAAAAATTGGTTAATTAAAAGCTGTTATAAAAATGCTATAAGCCAATTAACAAAGATACGCAACCTCATGCAAATATTGTTCGTTACCGTCCGAAATCAATAAAGATTGTTTTGATAATTAATCACAAGTAACTTAAACAACAATTTCAGATAATTTAAGTATTAATTAATCAGTAAAACCTAATTGAAAGCTATTTCGAAATATTGCATTATGTTGTGCAAGCGAATTATTTAAAGCACATGTAATTGTTATCCGTCTCCATAAGATAGCAAACAAAGAAAGCCATCCGAATTGATATTCTCAGAAGAAACAACGCGCATATAGATTTAGGAAAAATAAGACGCTTTCACGAACTGAAAATCAGTCTTCATATGAGACTATGTACGTGAAGTTGCCTAGAGCAAGGACCGTAAAAGCTTTTCTATCAAGTCAGGCTATTTTGATAATAATTTTTGCAGCGAGGTTGACGCAAATGTCCTAGGACTCGCTCAATCTGCTGAAGGCTTGATTGGCATTCAAAACCGTTGGGACACGCCGTATGTTCGAGTTTTAAATACAGAGATTCCAGAACGACGCTCTAGTTTTCGTTGCTCTGTAACGAAGATAAACCAAGTTAGGTAAAATCTAACCTCGGGGACCCTCGTGGCTGAGCGCCTCTGGCGTTATTGCCGCCAATGAAAAACCAGACCGCCATTGGGTCGATCATAAACAAGTTGCCCTGTAACTGATGGCGAACGACGCGCAGTGTCCCTTCAATATTGTCGTGCATTGTGTTGTAACGATAGCAGACCCACGTCGACGCTGAACTGAGATCATTCACCGAACGAATTAGTCCGTTGTCTGCAAATGTGTAGCTAGGTTGCGATTTGTAGGAACGACGCTATTTCGACAGAGACGTTTAGCGCCTATTGAGTGCCATTTCTGGTCGCGCATACACGTTAACGCCTCGCCTCCGCCCGTCCCGACTCGAACTAGGCCCCCGAACGCCGCTGAAAGCGCCGCACGCATATACAGACCTCTACTGCCGCCGTTCATACATCCATATACAGTGAGAGCAACAATGGTTTTCCGGACGATACTTGTTTCCTCTTGTATTATCAAAACTTCGATCCAGTCTGATATCAGCTCCGTTAGTAAATTGACAATTGTTTGACATTTGTGTACGTTAGAAGATTTGTATTGGTTTTATTATTATTGCTTAAAAAGTCTTTTTTACCTATAAAAATAAGTTTGTGCCGTAAATTATAAATAAGAATGTGAGTCTCATGAATATCGACTTAATCTATGAACGCGAGTATTTGTAAATAATTTACTTTCTCTGCTATCATGGATTCTTAATTATTTTGCTACCGAATTAGGATGATTTTAATTTTGGGTTTTATTTATGTTTGAATTACCAATTTATTTGTCAATAAATTAGTATTGGTACATATCTTTTTAATTCCACCGATGGCTGAGTCGAGCATTAAATAAAAGTACGTTTCATAACCAACGTTCCAGCGACGTCATTTGCACAAACGACGTCCACCGTGAACTAGTTATTTTACCGATAGCTAGATTAATTGAGACGGGGGTCTGTCAGACCAATAAGAGCTACACCAAGAACCACCCCTCGCGACAATATGTATAAAAAGTATATCTTTCCATTTAAGGATTGGGTCTGTGAAATCCCGACTTGCCACCTTTGAAAGCGTAAAATCATTCTGTGTTATAATTTGTATTAAATCATATCATCTGTAATATGACAGATGTGTATCACATGGAAGTATATGAATAATCAGCCGCCCTCCTCACTCATCGTTAAAATCGCCAAATCGTAATGGTATATGTGACATTGAAATAAGCAAATTACCTTCATCCCCCACTTTCCTTGCATGTTCATTATTAAAGTTGTTGGCATTTTCCTTTTTAATACGAATTGATAAATTCAACAAATTAGAATATACTATTAATGAACATAACTTACCCACTAAAAAAATTGGAACTTGAAGCGAATAGAGACTTGCTTCAAATAATCTCCCCAAATCGAATATAACGCAGTATGTTACCAAATGTCTCTCCACTGGAGAAAAAATTATTTAATTTATGCATAGGATATTTGAAAGTTGTCACATAACGCATTTTGAACTTATTGGTGATGAAAGAGCAGTGGCAATTTTGAGAAAACGCACAGTTTATGGAGAAATAGTTTGTCTAAACACTGTGTGACTAGACACGTATAAATAAGTTACTTCTTCGATGTCGTATACAATTTGTTTTTCTACAATCGCTACAAAACGGCAAAAGGAATCGCAATAAAGTTTAGCCAATTCAATAATAAAAATGAAATTTGAAGTAAAAGGTGGCTGTAGAGCCTTTTGATAACCTTTACACGGTTGATGAGAATGAATAATTTTTTAAAAATCACACCTGTTAATCTGCACATATTTTATCGCTGGGAACTGAACTACTTGTCTCCCTAAGAAAAATTGTATGATTTACCAATTAACAGGGAATACAAAATCTACAGAGCCCACATAATTAATAGCAAAAATACGTTATGTGTAGTTCAGCTATTATTCTGATACGAGGACCTCATTATCAAAATGATTTAACGTAAGTCCAAGTTTAGATCAGAGAAAACTTGAAACTCTAAATATATCTATATTAAGTTTTACATTTATTTGCAATTAGTTGTTACTAATCTAATAAATGAAACGTGTATAAATAATAAATAAGTACATTATTATAGAAGAATATCCAAAAACGGTTAGTTGCTTATAATGATTCATGTATTTAACATAAAACTTATATTAATTTAGACGTGAAGTTGAATTACATATGTGGATAACTGAAAAATATAAATTAGAGTAGGTATTTATTAATAATAAATGTGCCCTTTTGTCACTTATATTTTCAATTTAACTATTTTTTTTCTATGAAATTTTCAGAAAATTCTAATTTTAAGTGTCTGTTGTACTAATTAAAGTGTATTCCAAACGTTAACCCAAAAAACATGACCGAATTTATTTTCTTAGATGTAGGCAGGTGTGCGTAGTCGTGGCCATATCTAGGCTAATGGCTATCCATAGTGCAGTTTACAACAAACTTAAGAGTGTATTATTCATTAGATTGTGTTCTAAAAGATTTAATAAATTATTCAGACATGGGTGGACAGGTGATCTAGTATCGTTGGGATAAGCTGACAATGACAAATGGCGGAAGACCAGATATTATTCATCTTCAATAGCATTGTTATTTAAAATTAACTTAATTGTAATTTTAATTCAATGTAGCTCAGATCTTAAAAACTATAGTCAACATTATCCAACTAATAAACAGGATATCGAAGTAAAATTGTTATTAAAAATATGTTATTGCACTAATTTAAAAACACAAATACGTATAGAAACATTTTCAATGATATTGTTTTAAAATAAATTTGTTCTTTATTACAAAACTAATCATTTTGATAATTAATGTGCTAATTTGAAAGCACATATTTAAAATATATGTACATATATATACACACATTAACATCATTTAATGCTTTAATACAACATAACTAAATTTTAACTAGATAGTATCTATACTTAGAAACAAATATGAATATTTTAGTAACTTGTTTTCAATAAGCTATAGAGAATAAACCAGTAGGTACTTACTTCTCAGAAATTACGTTTGTATTTTATAACACTTCTTCATTCACAGTTAATAAATGATTAAACAGAGATCCGTTAAATGAGTGTGTATATATAGTACAAGTTAAGTAGGTAGATTAAATAATATATAAGAATTAAATTATACAATCAATGAAATTTATTAAGTTTAACCGTTGTTACTAACGGATATGCAGAATACGGAATGAATTGAAAACTTTATTAGCAAATGTTATGTATCTATTTTTGAACAAGCAGGGTCAACGACTTTATCTTATAAACCCAATCATAATAATACTATTAGCGATTTCTTATTATTTACACAAATCGATTAGTTTTTAACCTTTAATCTACAGGAGAATACTTTTTTTATAATTAGAGAGGATAACAAACTAATTACTTTTTCATGGCACTTTTGAAATTCATGAATAGCTAAAGGATATATAGGTAGGGCATAACTTGATAGTGGTAGGAGTACCGGACCGTCATGTTTGTTCATTCTAATCGGTAAACGTAATGTGGACGAAAATTTAGTGATTGACAAAATCTATTGTCACAGATATTTTTGATCATATAAATATTTATTTAGTGTTGCTTATTAAAATAAATAAATAAATACTTGCTTATATACTAATAGTATTAGTTGATGTGTATTACTGTAAGAAATCATGCAATTGCCATTAGCTAATTTTATGGTAGAAACCATCAAAAATGGTAATTCCAGTTGAAATGTAGTTAGACCGTTGCAATTAAAAGTAAAAAAAATTACTCTGTTATCACATTAAAAAATTGAAGTAAGGTAACACCTATTTAAAATTTCTAAAATTATTAAAATATGAATAGCCTAACAGTACTTTTAGTTTAAAACGAAGTTTCTCAGGTTGTAAAATTCAGTTTAACAATGTTTAGAAGGTGCACCGTTATTAAACTGCGGGCGTGGATGTAACAATTCGTAGTGTAAAAAAATTAAAAATCGAAGGGATGTAAAATGATTTGTAGAAATAAGTATTTCACAAAAAAAGACCTTCGGTTGTAATATGGCATAAAAAGTCAAAGAGCCTCCTCCGAAATTACGGTATCAATTACTTAAGTTGCCCAAGCAGTAAAATTCAGGAGAAGGTTGCAAAATAGGACGACTGTCACGTAACGGGACTTTAACGGCTTTCTACCACGAAACATGCAAACTAATAACTTTAATTGGTGACGCTTGATTGGTCAACTAAACAGCAGCAATGGAAACCAAATAGCTTATAAAATCAGAAAAACGCAAGAATGTTCAACTTAGATAATTGAACATGGTGAAGAATTAACCAATCGTGACAGCTTCGAGTAAGATATTTTTACGCTAACATGTAAACTCCGTCAAACACTTTGCTAGCTTAAGCATACTCGATTAAGTGAAATAAATTACCGCTGATAACTCTGCAAATATAACATTTACGGAAGAGTAACCCCAAAGTAAATGATAAATTTCAAATTTATAAAAACGGGAAAAGTTTTAAACGAGTTTTTCGAAACGTGTTACAACAAAAAAGATTCACGAAATTTGGAGATTCCTACCAATTTAAGCTAGATTCGATAGAATAGTTTGTGACTACAAAACGCATCGAATCCTAACTGTGAATAGAAAGTAAACAGAAGGAAAATCTATTATCAATAAACTATGATGATATCAGATCAATAATTTAAAACGTAAGTGAATGTCTTAAAAGCTTTAAATCTAATATATTTCTCTACGTCGAATTAAAGACTAAATTTACAAAAACGATTTATCGCAAAATTAATATGATTTAAATATAAACTTAACCTTTACTACCTGTTGCTTAAATTTCTTAGTATATCAAGTTCATTCAGGTGCTTGTTTACAAATTGCAAGCACAATTGCTCTAAGGGTAGTTATTGCTTTCTTATACAACTGTTTCGGTAGCACTTTTATTCTTATTGTAGATGTAAGATATTTGGTTGGATAATTTTTATATCATTTTTTTTTAATTTGAATTTAAATAAATGTAAAGAACTCATTTGATCGTTAGCTAATGGTACAAACATTAGTTGTAAATAAATTTTGGCGTGGCTTACATTTTTAAAGTAATTATTCTAAAAGCAAAAGTATAAAAATTTACCTACAGTTAAAGAGAGTTGGGACAGGAAATATAATGTGACAGAGAATAAGGGTATCGCCCTAAGACTTATTTAAATAACAGTCGTGAAACCGCTTAGTTACCTTTATTACGAGTATAACATAAAATATTACGTGAAGTCAAGTACGTAATAAAGTAATTTTAATAAATTGCTAATCACTGCTTAATTGGTAACCAACAATGTGCATTGAAAGCAACGGTAGTGTATGATGTTACAACTGGAAACAAAGAAAAATAGATAGGCTAGCGAAACAAATTTTTGATTCTAGCGATTTTCTTAGTGATGCTGCTGTGCTTACAAAATACTTTGCCGTCAAAGTATAGAAATTGGCGACAAACATGATTATCAGTAGAGACAGTAAACGGACTATGGAGAATCTACGTCCCATTATGAAATGATGACGCTAATTTAACAACTGTAGAAAAAGAAACATTTATGATTCATAAAAACAAGAGATTTGAAAATAAAGGAACCAAGAAGTTAACTAGAACTTGCTGCGATTGCTAAAAACGTAGTCATTTTGCAGCAAATTGCCAGTTTCCGAAGAAGCAACAAATTAAAGTTCGATCCAAAATTAAAGCCGCAAGGAAATACTCGTATGCCTTCATTTACTTCTGAAAATGAAAAAATAAATAATATTGTAGATTTAGAAAAAAATGTGGACGACACATGACATAACGAAGCAACTATTTTCTTTAACCCGTGTTAAAAGCACATTTATACTTGAAAATAATAAATTACTTGAAATAAAGGTGATAGAAACTATTAAAGTATGTAAATGTACAGAAAATTATGTTCCTGATTTTCGTAAAAACTTATTCTCAGAAGGTGTGATTACTATAAAGGACATAAAAGTTGTTAAACGAGGTAAGTATGCTTACAGGTATGAAAATAGTAACCTTACAGCATATGTAGTTCGCGTTATGAGCAATTTACAATTACCGCAATTTCAAACAATTACCGATGAAGTGGAAGCAAATGTAAGAACATATATGGATAATTTAATTTTATGGTATAAAGGTCTTTTAAGAGCGGATTACTAAATATGGGATTTACTTTACATGGAATTGCATAGGGAAGCAATACTTTTGAACTGACTTCATTCAGTTGGTTTACGACTGTTAATTTTCTAATTACGACTGACTCATTAATTTCACAATCCTCCCACTTCTTTAGTTTTGAATTTTCAATTTTTCATATTTTTGTGCATTCCTGTGCAATCGATTCTTAACTTTAATAAGTATTTCTAATAAGAGAGTTTCATTGTAACAGTCTAAGTAACTTTATTGATGAAACGTTTTACATTACTTACTTTGTTCCATACTTTATTATGTCTTTTATATATCATTATACATAAATATTTACTTCTTGAATAAGTTACCTTTACACTGATGTTATTTTCAAAAAACTAATTCCAAAATCTTTCATTATAGAAGTATATGTCATTCACAACATTCTTTAGTTTACCTTCTTCTTTTATAGATTTACTTAAGCACTTCAGTATCATATCAGTATCAGTATAACTTTGTGTATTTCGAAATATGCTTTATAACATTTAACCGTTGTTATTAACGCATTTTCATAATACAGAATGAATTGACCAAAAGTTATATGGGTATTTTTAAATTACCAAGGTCGAAGCAGTTATCCTACAAACATAGTCATATCAACGTTTTCTAACTATTTTAATAAATCAAAATGTGTGTCGGTGTACCGTCCGGACCGATTTTTAAATACTTTATCTTGATTTAAAAACAAAAACATATGGAATTAATGACACGTGTATTACTCATAGAAGTGTGACGGGGCAAAAACTAGATTGTATAATAGCAGGGAACATTTATACTAAATAAATGCTTAGACGAAAAAGATAAGATAATATTATGGGATCAAAAAAGAGTGTATCCAGAGCGGTCAAAATTGAAAAAAATCTAGGGAATTCATTGCTGATGTGTTTCTTCCTAACCAAAAAAACAAGATGTCAACCATAGTCGGGTATCTATATTTTACATTTGTTTAATATTTTAATTATTTTTAATTGGAAATTAGAAATTGTTTTAACTTACATCAAATGAAATATGTCCTAATTTTTGACCATCAATAAGCAAATTCAATTTCCAATACATCATTTTAATTATCAATTGTAAATGTTTTTTATATGTGACGCCTATAGTAAAATAATTATCTGGTAACTTTAGTTTTGTTTAATTTTTAATTTCAGTACCACGAATTTGTAAGTTTGGTTGCAAATCCAGCAGTCTGCACTCTTTTTCAATGATCCTGTATTATTATGCAATAGACAATAGTTACAATATAACTCCTCCGACGTTAGTTAAACGTATGGTCAAAAATTGTAAAAATGTTTTGCAAATTTGGAATTAAAACGTGAGGAATTAAACTAAACTAAAATGAACAAAATGATATATAAGGGTTTGAAATGATTAAGAATTGAAATTGGAATTAACTTTGGTCTGAACTATATATTTTATTAGTAGTTATTTTCGCGGCTGAATGCACCAACTCGCGATCACAAAACACTTTAATTAAAATAAAAGAAAATGAAATTATTCTTACTTATTTACCTTAAAATTCTTATTTTGCTTTTTAATAATTTCAACTTACTGTTTGTATACGTATATATTCTGCTTGTACTACTACAAATATTATTAGATTACTAAAAGAGTTTAGCTTAGATTCGAAACTCGTTAAGTGTTCTTTTTCATCGGTCAGTACGGAGTAATAATTTGGAGTATAGGTTGAATTTGGATATTTAATATCCAATAAGGTTGAGTTCGGCGAACTATTAATCCAAAATAATTTATCTATTTTAATTATTTTCGTGGTGGGGAATTATAGGTTTGGTTACTTTTAAAGCTTAATGGTTGTAGTTTGCATAATTTCGAATTAGGAATTGAGAAATGGTTATCATCCATGCAGAAATAATGGTATTGGTATTCACAAATTAATGTTGAATAGAATATGCTTGTAGGAAGGAATTAAGATTTTAAAGTATGATCATTATAGGCTGGTAAATGCTCATAGTCGGAATAGGGATCTATTAAAGGAATTTCGAAAATGAAGGTAAAACTTGAATTTCGTTGGAAAGCTTTGACTTGAATAAGAGTTTCATAGAGATGTAAAGTTTTCAGGTTTATGCTATAAGGTAGGTCTAAATTAGTTTTATTTTCCTTTAAGAATCTGGGAAGCGTTCGTCAACGATTGGAGTAGGTTATCGCTAGAAATTGAGGTAAAATGAAGTTGGTTAGATTGTGCAAAGGTTAGAAAGATTTCTAGATCAGAATAAATGGAAATGAATAGTTCTAGGAGTTAAATAGATAGCTCAAGGGTAAAGTGTATATTTATTATATTTTATATTATTATATTGTATTAAATACAATTGACTTTGGAGTTTATTTTAAATTATGTTTTGTTTAATGTTTGTATAACAAGGAATTGATTAGTAACTAAGTCTTCTAGTAAAGATGTTAATAGTTTTGTGTAATATTTGCACCTTTTCTTGTAGAATAATGTGTTGTTTGTCTGAGGATTTCATCAATTTCTCAATAAGTACGTCATATCGCTTGCCATCGCCTGAATTTAAATTTCCTGTTATGGATTTGATTACGTTACCAAATCCGTCTATAGCACCTTATTTACGGCTGAGGTTTCTAGGAATTTTTGGAAATAGTTGGTCTGTTATCTTATTTACTTCGTCTAAATATTGTTTTAAAATTCGTAATTGTTCATTATATCTTATGGCAATGTCCATCGTGTCAGTGGTATTTGAGTATAGGTCTTTGTTTGTCAATAATAGAAGTGTTTCGTGAATATTAGTTTTTACAGTCTGATAACTTTTCAAGAGTGGATTATAATCCAAAATCTTCATAAGTGTCCAAGTACTTTCTATTAGCAAAGTTCGTCGTTTTGTAAGTGATGGTCAGTTAAATGTATTATAGTTATGCCTGAGTGGACGAAGGTCTAGATTAGGAGAAAGGTAAGCGGGAGGATCAATCTAAAAAGAGGAGTAAATCGTTAACGTGTCTTTTCATAGAAATTTTGGTTATACATTGTAAAGGTTGTGTTCGTTTATTTCTTCTATAGTGTAAGCTCCAATAAATCGCGGTTTTGTTTTGTCCCGCACGGATGATTTTATATAAACCTTATCGCCTAATTTGAGTATGTGTTTTTTGTGATTTAGTTAATTGTTGGTTGGTTTTCTTTTGTCTCTGACTATTTGCCAGTAAAATATTCGTATAAGTGTATCATAAACGTTTTATCGAAATTTAAGTCAAAAGAACTTTTTGCTGTCTATATGTCCAAAAAGGATTTCAAAAGGTATACATTTTAAGTTGGAGTGAATTGAATGATTGTATGCCAAAATACCAGACTGAATTTTTTTGTCGTCAGTTGTGTCAAGTTAAAGTCGATAATGTTCTATTGATATTTAGTGCACTCGTTTTACTATTGCGTTGGACTGATGATTGTAAGGAGTAGTGATGTGGAAATTAATTTTATGAAGTTCTTCTAGGATTGCTTATTAATTGCGGTATAACTGATTATGTAGACAAATATTTTGACTATAATGTCAATTAGGATACTGGAATTTAAAGGGTAAGCTTGAACGAATTTGGTAAATACATCAATTATTGTCAAATATTTTTGATTGTTGGTTTGGAAAATTTTCATGTGATAAGTTGCCATAGTATTTCTTAGTTTTTCAAATTTCGAATTTATTTATGTAGTCTTTAATGTCGCTTATCTAATCTTTACAAAAATATTTTCTTTTCAACTTTTCCGTCGTCTCTTGTATGCCTCTACGATTGCATTTAGTTTCATCGTCATTTCTTATTTGTGTAGCTTGTTCATGTTTGTCAGTAATATATGTTACTTGGGCCATGCGTGCAAAGAATTTTGGCTTAATGTTGTTGGAAACAGAAATCACGTGGTGGGAAAATTCATTATAGAGAAAATCAGTGGGAAGGAAAGAGTAATAGTTAGTCTTATGAACACAAAGAGATAAGAAGTTCGTTAAATTTCATGTATTTTTTTTTATTTATTAAAATAAACCTTTGCTTATTTGTCGTCAAAAATAGAACTTTTTGTTGATTTAAGTGATGTAGTTTTGATAAATTGAATTTGATTTGGGAGGTATTGCAAGGGTTTTTAGGATATGGGAATACCAAGAGTTTATTTATGTGAAGTGTCTGTAAAGGATCCAATGTCATGGTCTGGTTTAGGAGATTCGGATAATGGGTCTATGGATTTAAAAGCTTCTTCTAGGTTAGGAATTTCAGGATTATTGAGAATTATACTGTAAAAGTCTAAGTTTGGTTGAGCGTCGCGTATTATGTCATCAATGTCATTCAAAATTTCATCAGCTATAGTTAAGGGATTTATGTTAATTTGTGATAATGCGTCAGCTACTTTGTTGCTTTTTCCGGAAAGGTATTTTGCGTCAAAATTGGATTCTTCTAATTTGTGAGACCAGCGTGTCAGTTTTGAATTTGGTTTTTTTAAATTTCTAATACAAACAAGAGGTCTATGGTCTGAATATATAATAGATTTTGCTCCAAACAATATGTTCTAAATCGTTTTGTACCCCAAACGATTGTCAAAACTTCGCGCTGGATAATTGAATACCGTTATTCGGCTGGGTTTAATATCCGTGATGCCTAAGCTATCGGTTTTTGGTCTTGAGAAAGTACAACGCCAAGTGAAAATTTACTAGCATCTGTCAGGGTCTCGCAATAATGGTTTATTTATTAATAATTTCTTGATATGATTAAAAGCGTTTCTAAAGGATTCTGAATTTTCCACTGTATTTTTATTTTTTAAACATCTTGTCAATGCTTTTGCAACTTTTACGAAATATTTTATGAATTTTCGATAATATCCTAATAGTCCTGAATAACTTTTTATTTGCCTTCGTCTTTGGAATGAGAAAATTAGGTATTGCTTTTGTTTTGAAATGATTTGACCGTATTCCGTCTGGTGAAATTACCTGGCCTAATATTTAACTATTTCATGCAAAAATTCGGATTTGTCTAGTTTTACCCTTAAGATAGTATCGCGGGAGCGTTGGAAAATATTGTGGAGCCCAATCATGTGCTCCTGTAGTGAAGTCGCATAAACAAATGTGTTATCTAGGTATTTAAACATTGAGTGAATGTAAGTCCTGAAAGTATCCTGTTGATCATACGCATGAATGTTGTGGAAGAATTTTTTGAGGTGAAGGGTAAGCGCCGAAATTGACAGTGTCCTTTTTCTGAAAATGCGTTTTTTTCGCGGTCTTTATGGTCTATTGCAATTTGGTGGAATCTAGAAGCTAAGTTTAATGTATTGAAATAATTTCGATGTCCTAAGTTGTCTAAAATAGTTTCAATGTTTGATAAAGGAATTTTATCTTCTGTCGTATTCTGGATTAATAGCTAATTACGACTCGCTCGATTGAAGTCGCTGGGTCTTCTGCGAAAAACTGAAAGTTGGATAGATACATCGCTAAGACGATCTTGTAAACCTGGTTGTTGTATTAATGATTGTAATCTTCCTCGATTTAGGCGGTCAGATACATATAAAGTTTCCTTTTTAATTTAGTAACACATTGCCACGTAGGATCTTACAACAACCCTTCGGTTGCTCGTGTTGCAGTAGAAAACGAAACTTATCGCGGCTTAGCTAAGTAGAAATTAACTAGAGAGGGGCCTGGGCGGCTTTTCTACGCTGGTTTGGGCTCTCGTCTACAATTCGCAGATGGTACCTGTAGGAAAGGAAAGAAAACATATACCTGTAAGGGTGTCAGTTATATGTACCTTCCTATCTCGTACGTGCACCTCACACGACAAGATGTACGACGGCTTCTGCGTCCTGGTGCTGCCCTAACCTAGAGAAAAGCTGGGTTCTTGGAACAAAAAATGAAATACAACTGAAGTAAAACAAAACATTTGTTTATTACCGCGAGCGAGTTCGGCAGTAAATATCAAGAAACAAAATAACAAAGATTGCTAAAACTACGTTTAAATTAGTGTCCCTTTCGGAAAACCAAAATGACAAACTAGGTTATTGACTTTTGCCTTAACCAGATCTAGGCCACCCGATATTTATAAGTGATAAGGAATTTATGTTACAATGAACATTCCCAAAAATAAAATATTCTAGAATAGTCGAAAACAGATCCTAAACTGCTTCTCCCCAATAACGCTTATCAAAGCAAAAATTAATTTTACAAAACAAAATGATAGTCGAAATTACAGTGAACAAACCAATAGCGTTAGGTAGCCGACATCTAACATCAAATACGTTAGAGAAGAAGAATCAGTTGTTACTTGTTATCGATATTCTAACATTATAACTTGACAGGTGCTAAAAGATGCAAATTTAAAAAGTCATATATTGTAGCTAAACATAAGGAAGTGAAATATTAAAAAAAAGTAATTTAAAATATAGCTTAAATAAATTCTGTACCTTTTACTTTTACTAAAATACTCAAATATGGATTGCAAAAATAGTAACTGAACTTTTCGTTGTTTATATTTTCGTTTGAAAGATATATTTTAACGTCACACCTCGTATATAAAACTTACTAAAAATCTAGGCAATTTTACTATAAATTCTAGTTTATAATTTGTGCGAAAAAATTCAAATACAACTGTACGGAAGTAAAACTTAAGCAAAACAATTTATTTTAATTCAACAAACTACTTCAAATATTTACTTTAAATTTGATTCAATTTTTATTGAAGAAAATATAAACCTAAAAGGTAGCGGAAAATATTACTTGAACGATTTTATTCAAAGTGAAATTCTATAATTACGATAGCTTCCTATACCGAGCAATATATTATAATTGAACTAACGAATTTTCATTCCCGTCAGTAAATAATTTAGCGTTACGTTATTTTTAAAATGTAAAGGACATTAATTGGTAACATGCTTTTCGGTTATCGTAAATAGCTGAAGTTCAAACTTTACCAACATATGCGGATTGAAACGTAAGATAGCTAACAAAGACGGACTAACCTCGGCTCCGTGTGATAGAGCAACGACGACGATACCAGTATGAGTGGTTTACCAGATGTAGACTTTTACTATGAAGGCCAACGATTTTACTGCACCTTGACGGAACTATCCAAATACATATTGCCAAGATTAATTTGCTATGTTAGTTAAATTTTTCAATAAGGAAGTAGCAGATGATGATAAATAGTAATTTCTTCTAACGTTTACGAATTTAGAACAACCATGTTTTTAAGTCCAACCGGTACTTGTTGCTATAATTAATGTTGGAAATTAATTAAGATATAAACAAATTGAAGCAATCTTACCCGCGATAACGTTTAACACGGCACGATATAACCAAAAGAAAATAAACTAATAAACAATGTGACACACCATGATTAGAAATTAAATGCGGAGTTTTAGACGACAGTCCTTAACCTGTCTTCTATTACTGGCATTAAAATTCGTATCGCTTTCGCACCAGAGTTATCTACATATTCGCAAAACAGAGGCGCTTAGTTGAAATGTTACATTCTCATTTTTATTTTACAGCCAAATTTATGGATTTCGCAACGAAATACCTAACAATTCAAAGGCGTAAATTAATTAATTCAATTTGACATATTGAAATTCAGTAAAATACCAATGATTAAAAAAAGAACGTTACAACATCTAGTCACTACTTTAATATATTTGTATAGGATTAATTTATTTCTCTACTTATGCTTTTTGTCATTTTTACAGTACTAAATGCATTCACTATTCGAATTATGGATTAAAATAATTATCCCTAAAATAAGTAATCACAAATACTGTTCGTGACCTTATTGGCATGATTGTTTTCTCATTTGTTGAAGTACCGAATATTTCAAACACTAGTGATATTAAACGATTTTTAATAAATGCATTTGCATTAGTGTATTATAAAAACAACGTGCTATACATTACAAACTTTTGGGGAATATTTAGGAAGAGATTATTTACAACGAAAGCTGAATTCCCTACAGAATAACTTCAATATGCTTCATAGAATTTTATGATTTAAAATCTAAAATTCTCAGGTTGACGACAGACCGCTATTTTGTTTATTTGCAATTTTAATATATTTACAATACCTATTTAATAATATATCATGTAAATTCGTGTGTACTTAAGCTAAGCGGTTTGAGAAAGTACCCCAAGCATCTGAATATCTCTAAGAAGTGAGTCATTACAATGATGACAATTTTAATAACTACGTATACATATTAACAATTATAATTTTAACTTAATTCACATTCCGATATGTCGTCCAATCTAACTGTCCATCTTCACTTATTGATATTACACAGGGTTTCGGATTGCGTGTTTCACAATGACACTCCACTGTTTTATCACTAACTACAGGTGTGATACCGTCTGAACTAGGACGTTTTTTTGAAATTCGTCTTCATTTGCAATATAATAAAGGTAGGTTATCGACCTTAATTAGTACCAGGGTACGTTCTTATAACCGATCGATGTTCTCTGACATCCCCTTGATCTGTTGTAGGTAACTTAAATATTACCTCGTCCATCATTTTCAGAATTATAGCTTAGACACTCACATATTACTGACAGGATAGTATATTTAAATTTAATTCTAGCAGATCAGGTTTTATCGGCGCAATCAGCGCCTCCACGATAAGAAAGTGATTCGGAGAAGTTATTAGGATCACTATATAATGGAAATTGGAGGCTCGAATAGAGTGTATGCACTTCCTCATATGTAAGCAAAGCATTGCCGATTATCTTCTTCATGTGTGACTGTACTTTTATCCCCGCCTCCCACAAACCCCCATGATTTAATGAACATGGAAGTTGGATGCCAATACATCTACAACTTCTGATTGAACATTGGAGGATTTTAATCAATCTCTTAGAGCCATTAGCTCAGTGTGAGCGTCTACAAAATTTGCGGCATTGATGGAAGGTGAGTGAGAAATCTTACCCCTTCTAGTATAGAAATGTTCTTATAATGAGCCTGGAAAGTTTGTGCAGTAAGATTTTCTACCAGCTCTAGATGTGTAGCCCTTGTGGCAAAACGAATTAATAACGTAATATAGGTCTTAAACGTTCTTTTTCCTTAGTACTAGGGGACCTACATAGTGAACGCCAATGTTTATGAATGGTACTCTATGAGTGGGTAGATCGCCACTCAGATGCAAAATACGTTTGTTCTTAGCGCGCCGATATAAGTACATTATGTATGGCTCGTCTTACAAGAGGGCGACTGATAAGTTTCAAAATTGAGTGCGCCAGGCTACTTATATGACCTGATGGCCTGCGTGCAATTGTCGTTCATACTCGTACCTCATAATGCAATTTGTAAGTGGGATGATTGGAATTTAATATAATTGGATGATTGTGTACTCCACTAATATTTACATACTTTAATTTGCCACCCACTCCGATAATGCCGTGATTATCAAGAAAGGGATTTAGTAATTTTAATTGACCTTTTCTAGTAATTCCCTGTATGTTTGATTACCCCCTTAATTAGTTAGTGCCCCATTTGCGTGCTCGATAATTGTGATCAGCGATTCTTGTAATTCTTAAGCCGTTTGCTTGCATTGCTTCTACCACTATATATAAATCTACGTACCTACATATGCCGTTCCACGTTGCAATCTAATAAAGGACAAATATTTACTAATTAACGAAAATTCTGTAGCAATTGTAATTGCCAATATAATTTTGTCTCTCGGCGATATTAACGAATATAAAGCAAGTACAATCGTGGAATCTGACTAATAGTAACAATGTTTAATTTTAAATTCAGTATGTTTTGAACGTTCCGTATTTATTGGACTAATAACAGAGTTGCACACAATTCAAGTCTGGAAATTTGTATTGTCGTCAAAGGCGCTACACGCTATCTAGTACAGATAATAGCAACTTCATGTTTTTCCTGTTGATTGAATGTCTTTAGGTGATTTTACGCGTTATGCTTAAGTCACCCAGACTTGTAATTTGATTTATAGATTGGGTCTAGGTATTATGGCTAATAAACCTAGACATTCCTTGTCTAATAACCTCGTTGATGATATATAATTTTTTGCAGTCATGAAAGGAAGGACAACTTCATTGTTCGAATCTACCGTGGTGGCGCAAACATTCAATTAGCTCTTCGCATATAGCTACTACTTCTGCTTGAGTTTATACTCCTTTGAGGACGTCGTCAACATATACATATATCATTAGCAATTATCACAGACACAAATTGGAAATTATTTTGCTGTCCTATGGTTAGTTGATTTAAAACCCGATTGCTAAAAATCGCGCTAGCTTAGCACCATAGCTAGTTGTTTTAAATTGAATGTTCTTTAGTTTTCTTGAGACGTTTCTCTCCAAAGAAGTTTGTGAAAACTTCAATCTCTTTCTTCTGCCAAAATTTGACAATACATTTTAGTTATATCGGCGGTTTGTTACCATGAAAACAAATTTTGCTATTAGTTGCTATTAGTTCAGTCAATAAGTTGTCGTCTAATGTTGATTCGCTGAGTCCTCAAAAAATACTCTTAGTTTGGTTGTTTGACTGGTTTCTTTTAAAATCGTATAATTAAGCAGGTAAAATTTCTTTGTTGATTACACTGATTCATTTGGTTGGGATAACTACTATGGTCTAAATCAAGATACTAGTTCATGAATCTTGAATTATTTGCTTGAAACTCTTCTTTTGACTGTAATTTGCGTTTTAGTGAATAAAATCACTTCTCTTCCAAGTTCCTAGGACGTGCTAAATTATCTGTGTTCAATTTAAACGGTAATATGTCCCGAATTTACTTTCTATGTTTATATGATATGCCTGTAGAAAATGTTCTTTGCATAAAGTTTCTTTAGCAGAATGAGCTGCGCGGTTGGGTACGTGGTCCAAGTGCCAGAAACGTTTAATTAGACTAACGATTGTTTTGTTTTGAACAAGATTGCGAGATATACGAGCTGAATTATTCTCAATCAGTAAATTTCGTTTCAATTGTATTTGACCTATACATAATAGTGACCAGAAAAGTCCTGCTCCTAGTAATAAGTCAATTTCGTCAACTATATGCAAATCAGGATCAGCTATTTTGAAATCGTTAGGTATAACTAGACCAGTGAATTTAAACGGATTTAAATGGAAGATGCTCAGTGATCCTAAGAACTATCAAACATCAAATGGTAGTGGAAAAGTTGTTACTTTGAACTAATTCTAATGTGATCCAATTTGTTTACCGCGATAAGGTGCTGACTTACACCAATAACAGTCTGATTAACATTTGTTAAGTAAGTTAGACTGTAATTCAAAATGAAGTAGAATCCTATGTTCTTCCCTTGAAGCATTACTATTAATTGCATATAGTATTGCCGTTGAAATTAATATGTGATCTTTACTTATTTGTACACAATTAGCAGCAATAGAATTATTTATAGGAGGCAGTTTAACTTCAATGTTACTTACTAACTGTCCAACGTATGTTACGTAGTTTTGAAAATATGCAATAAACTATTGTTGCTTAGTACCGAGTTTGTATGTTGATGCTAAAGATGTGTCGACTAAATCCTAGCTTTGAGAAAGTTGATACCTAAATGAAGATTTTAACTTTTCATTGGCCGTTGTTTTAAAAATTCGAGACATTGGTATCTAACGGGTGTCCAGAATATAAGGCGCATTATATAACACACATGTACCTAGGCCCTTTGTGAACACAAATCTGTTAACATTTTTAAACTATATAAATATTCCTATTTTCTAAATCTTCACGCAAAAATCTAGCATGAATACAGGTACTTGTACTATAATTTACTATAATTTACTATGCAACGTATTTAAAAACAAAATAACACGTTCTTTCTAATTATAGATATATCTAATTTTCTATTCATGAACTTTAACAGGTGTAAGGTCGCGTAGCTGTTTTAATAAAATAATAAAAGGTATTCTTTTAAATAGCCTTTTGCTTATCTCTTTAGAATGATTGCTGATTATTTATTGATGCATTAACTATTATAAAACGTATTTAATAAATATCTACAATTGCCCTGTTTTCGTTTTAGTACCTATTTACCTATATATGGATTAAATCCCGTTTTTTCCTTATTAATATGTATAAAAGACATGTATTACTGCATGAAAATTACGTTAAATCTTTATTTACTATTTAAATTTTCAATTTTTCACAAATATTAAATTATACATAAACAATTGATTCAAAATATTGACAATATGAAGATATTTATCAAAACGAATTGATAAGTGATATAAAGCAATGCAGAACGTTATTAAAAGTGAAAGTTATTTAAAAAAGCTTGCATATTTATCAATAGAAATTATAAACTTACCCAATTAAAGGACTACTAGAAATTTTAAGGAAGAAAATGAAAGTTTTTATGTATTTTAAACACTAATTAGTGTATTTAATAATCAACTGAAAATATTTATTAATGATGCTCTGAAACAGTAAACGCCATACCAAAGCCGAACATTGGGTCGCGTTTAGTCATGTTCTCGCACTAGATGAATAGTCGGCCAGTTATTTCTTATTGAACATCGTAGACCACGTTATAAAGTAGGGACGGGCCCAAAACTTTAATTGCGAGTATTCCGAAAACTATGCAATTTAAACACGTGATTTATAAGTGCTCTTTATTGCGAATATCAAGATGTATCTACTGTTAAAGTAATGCTCCTTGAACCGTGGACATCATGTCTAGTGTAATTGCTTACAGAACTTAGATGTTTGGTAATCCATGGAATAATTGGTTGAAACGTTTATAATAACTTTGTTTATTAATTTACTTAATTGCCTTTTTTGCAGTTAATCGGAATTAACCCTTGATTTGTTTGAGTATTCTAAAACTTCGAATAGGTCAATTATTGAAAAATTTTTCATTTCAGCCATCTTAACAATTCTTTATGCCTGCTAGTAACAGTCTGCGAGGTCGTGTGTATTCGTGGATATTCCTTAATTAAATACTGTTCATACAAAATAAAAACTAACTACCAACAAGGTTTTAATTTATACCAGCAAAACAAACAGATGATACATTTTAGTTTTATACAGATTGTAGATAGTCGGCCTAATGCTAATACTTATTCTTAACAGCTACTAGAGCTTACAGTGCTTGCATACTTCATGCGCTTTTGCTCGTAGGTTGCCTTCACATATATTTACTCTAATCTGGCTTCTATAAAAATTCTTAATGAAACTGCATAGGTGAGCCTAGTAATTTGCCTAATGACATTAAACAAACAAACTTAGGCTTCGATAATTTGTTCTTAAAATATAAATTTGCTGCGCAGTATTTTTACTAGAAGGTAATTTTTCTAGATAGTAGCTTTTCTAGAAAATAGTTTCACTATATGTCATTCTCAAAGCGATAAAAAACCTTGGGGTCAAAGCCAATCTAAAATAGAGATACCGCCAATTAGCTATGTTCAACGAAAATAAGGTTTAATTACCTGCAATACTAACTAGTTTAGATGGGCACACCTTAAGGAACAAACGTAGAGAAAGACATCAATGTCACGATCTTCAAAATCTCAAAACCTCCTACAGGGGTTACAGAATGTTTAACATAATCAAATACAAAAACAATGGAGGTTACCTTAAGATAACATTACGAAGCACAAAATGTTGGCTGTTTATAAAACCTTGTCAATTCCATTTCAAATTAAACGCTGGAAAACAATGGCGGTAAAGCACAGGCCAAGATTTTTCGGCTACTTCAACCACATCCGTAGATCGATCTATCTGCGCCGGTCGATAACGCGTCACTAAGAGGTATGTATAGGGCGAGTGAAAAATCGATATATACAGCAACAGTCAAAATTGACAACTGAAGATTTTAAATCGTAACAGTTTGATTCGAAGAGCGAAAGCAGTACTAGCTTTTTAAGCGAATCACTCATTAAATATGATTTTAAATAAATAAAGTTTTTGTGTATTTGTTAGTTTCGTTTTTTGGTGTACCAAAGAACTAAATGTATCCATTAATGGTATTGACCATTGAATCTAGGTAATGCTATAACCAGAAGTGGCACGTCAAAGACTATAGTGTTTGATTGACTATTATTAAGATTATTGGGTCTGAATCTACAGAGCTACTTGTAAGCGGCGCTAAAGTTAAGGTACTACTAACCTACCTTCTCTTATATTTTAGTAACAAACGTAAAATATTCAGTTGCAAATAGTTCACGTTCATTGCTATTTGATCCCCATATTTCTAAATATTCAATATGAGATTGAATTTGTTCAAATTCTTGATAACTTCGTTTAAATTTATTTAATGGCGCCTTTAATTCAGTAGCATCTAGGATTTGTTTGAAGAAATTTATTAAACCTAGTTATTATATGTTTGATTTACCCCCATTTAAAAACGAAGTCCTTTAGCTTGGATTCTAATTCGCTATTCATGATTTAATAATATTATATTTAATATAGCGAATAACTAAGGATATCTTAAACGTGGTGATAATGTATTGATATTTAAAAGGTGCTGTTTGCATACATAGGACGAAATACATACAAATATGCTGAATTTAATTCTATATATAAATAATGGGAAAGTCATTCCCTACCTTAATTGTCGATTGATACTTCATGAATGTTCCGGTTTGAATACGACCCCGTCCTGTTTTGTATAGCTAATAAAGATCGCAATCATCGATAAATAATGCTCTTGGCATAATATTACTCGTTGCATTTATCTCATATTCTCGCTGTTAAAATATGATTGACAGTTTAGTAGCATTAACCCTTAACTGCTACTGACGGGTCAATATGACCCAGGTACTAAATAAGTCTTTTTGTTCTTTTATTAATACTAGAGTGGGGATTATGTGCACATCAGTATTTTCAAATCAGATTGTTTCTGTACACGAGCTAAGTTGCATTTCGGATTGAGTGCATATTAAGCAATAAATTGATAAACACGGGTCACTGTGACCCGTCTGTAGTTTAGATGGAATTTTTTCTACGCAGTTTTGAAAGGTAAGAAATATCCACTTTATTTTAAATTTTGAGTTGCTATAGATGTATTTAATTAAAAAATCAAGTTATTATAAATTAATTTGAAATTTGAGAATGAAATATTGAAAGAATTTGTCAGCTCCGCTGTGTTTCTAGTGCATTTATTTATCGAGTTAGGGAAATTCAATTAATAACTACCACCAATTTCTTTGGTAAAGTAATTAAAATGTAAAAATCATCATTATTAAAACCAAAGTACATTAAGTACACATAGCATTTTAATTATTGCAACTAATTCCATTTTGAAATCCTTAAATATATCTCTGTAT
>JAHWXV010071116.1:0-12824 GCA_024586415.1 Phrixothrix hirtus | reverse complement strand
GGAATTAATAAAGATGTGGGGATAGGAAGCACTCCAGCACCCCCTCATTTCCCGAATATGAGTTCTTGCGACTTGAATCTCGATTCCCAGTTGTAGGAACTACTTCGAAGCAAGCGTTTGCCCTCTAGAGATTGCATTTTGCGGGTCTTAGGGTGCTCTACTGCAAACTTTCAGAAATGTGGCGCTGCTACGGTAATCGGGATGGTCCCAGATGTGAGAAGCTCTGTAGAACTTTCATGCTTATAAAATAAGCAGTCTTGGATATGTACATTTTAAGACGAAGCATTAGCATTATTTCAATGACAAAGGAGGATTAGGAACTTATTTCCTTTGCACTCCATCGAATTTGTTCCTTTATAACTTTTATTTATGCTGCTGCTGAAGCAGTACCGGTTTAGGGCGTGGTTTTCAAGGCGCCGCCCCGAACACCGCTTAGATGTCCGGGAGACGGCCAGGATTTTTGTGATGCCTTCACCGAAGGTAGCGGCATCCTTCACGGCTTCTAAGATTATTGCCACTGCTTTGGTTACGTTCACGGCGTTGAAAGGTGCTGCATTTGGTTGGGTGGGGGTGGCTGGGCCTTTCACCGCTTCCGCATATGAAAAGGTGGTTTCTGGTCTGCTTTCGATCGCTGCAACTGGATCTGGGCTTGTTTTCTTTAATTTCGGGAACTTAGTGCACCCTTTGTAATTGGCTGTGTGGCCACCGCCGCAATTGGTACAGGTGAGAGGAGCTTTGCGTCCCTTGTCGCAGTCGTTTGTGTGGTGCGCTGCAGCGCACTTGATGCACTTTGGGCCCGCCTTGCAGCACCGCTGCGAGTGCCCAAACTGCTGACATCGGTGACACTGTATTGTGCCACTCCTGCCTCTTCTGGGTCCCTTTACCCTTACTTTGATGTAGATGACCTCCGCCAGGTTGTAAATGGCCCTGGATGCTGCCGATTTCTTTACTTCGACGTAGTTAAGCGGGGGGGAGCTTTGTCCTTCCCGCTACGTATGTGCTTGACTGCCGTCACGTCAAAGCCTTTCTGAATTAAGTCGGCTTTGATCTCTTCATCGTCGGTAGTTTCAGGCAGTCCCCTGATCACTACCCTAAGCGGTTTGTTTGCCGCGGGAAGGTACGTGTGATAGGGAGCTGCCTAGCGTCGAAGATGTCCCTGATTTTTCTGTAATCTTCTTCACTCTCTGGTTGAATTTTAATACCTAGAGCCGTGTTGGTGGCTACCCTAGGTTTGATGTTTACGGTTTCGAGCCGCTTTACTATGCTAGACCACTCTTGTTTACTGCTTAGCACTATGGAAGATACCTTTGTGGCCGTCTTCCTAGTAGCACTCTTTTTCGGAAATGCGGTTTTCGCTTCTGCTTCCTGTTCCTGTTCGATGTCTCACAAGGGTTAGTAACAGTTACTTGTTGCCATTTTCATTGACGAACCGGCATGGGACCGTACTGCAAGCGTCTTCCTTTTTCTGTTCTTCACTCTCTGGAAACCGCTGCCTTCATCTTTTTCCGAAGAGGCGTAGCGTATCTCCACGTCCTGCGGGTTCTTTACCAAGCAGATGGCTTCAATTGGTGGTTGATTTTTCTTGAACAGGACCTGGTGGTTTTGCGATGCTATTTAAGAATTCCTTTACTGCCCCCTTTATTCAACCTTCGTGGTCCAGGTGCTTAAACCTGGGGTAATCAATTTTCGCGATAACTTCACTTGGGAATTGACCCATTTTTCTAAATGCCTCTCGGCGGTTGCCTTCCCTAAGGTCACCCAGCGCTGATGCTAACGTAAATTCGAGGTCTGTCATCTCACAGAATAATCTCACAATTCAGATACTTGCTTATTAAAAGCACTAAGATGTACTGCACCCGATCCACCGACTCTAGGAGCAAGGGGCCTAAGGTGAAATACACGGTAACTTGAACAACTAGGAGTACGTGTGTGCTCGTTCGCTGCTCAAGTCTCACTCCCTATTCTTTTTTTTTAAACGTAGATGACATTAAGTCCCCTTTACTTCAATTTATTCCGGAGCTAAGAGCCAGTATTTTATCTTTATACATAAGTATACTAATGTTGACCATTGTAGAAGTTTCTGTTGTACTGCATTTTCGGCCGTTCTTCAGATTCTTAAACAAATGCTGTCATTTTTTCATTTATTGCGTACCATTCTTTAAAGCATCCCGCTGGTCTATGTAGTCACGGTTTTACACCTTCGAATACATAACTATGAAAATATTTGACTGTGCCTTTGTTAATTAAGTTTAGTATTGCAGACTTTGGAAATTTTGTAATTATTTATAATATATTGTTTTAAATTGGTTTAAGACTGAAATGCAACGTGGTAACATTTTCAATTTAAAATATTTACACTTTAAAGATTATTCTATTTGTTTCTTCGAAAAACTACAATCGCTGTCAAAAATGTATTTCATATGGCGACAAAAACAGTTTCCAAAAATTTATAATTCCGTTAAACCCAAACCGTTGTATTAGTACCCAACGGCTATTACAGAAAGCTTATGTAATATTATGAAAGTAATTTATAAATCACGAGATATTCCAAGATCGAGCTGAAATCTGTTTCCATTATTCACGTAATGTGTTATATCTGAACCAAAAGAATCATCTGTTGGTGAAATTCAAAACCTTAGTGTATTTGTTTGTATGAATTACAATTTTCTCCGTGATTTATTACAAGGGATGTTCCTTTATCGAGAATAGTTACTGCTCCAAATATTTTAAAACTGATATATTTCATTTTGCGGCTTCCTATTACATATGGATCATTTCAGATGCTTAGTTCAGGGATTCTCCGACGATGTACTCATTTGCGTTAGTATAGCTTTTATTTTCGGCCATCAAATTTCAAGCACCTTTAGCTAGCCAAACATTTTTATGCCAGCACAGCATCTTTGGAGTTTAGGGATTGCACAGAATATTTGTTATAAGAAATTTTAAAAATATTGTGCAATATACATAATAAGCCGAAGAGTAAAGGCGTTTAGATAAATTCCCGTTTAATTATTGTATTTTATAAATTATCTGTAATGCTAATCAAGCAAAGGACAATAAGTTCTATCGGTGTAATTAAAACATTACAGCTATGGTGACCCATTTACCTTGATTATGTTAGCTAATGTGTGCATTATTCGTTAATAATATTAGGATTATTAATTATTATAAGCTATACAATGTATCGTTCTTTAAATTTTTAATAATGTAGATAATATTTTGCGAATATTTGTGTATTTGTTGTTCATATACCAAATTAATTGATATCCGAATGTTCTATTCCGAGATTTAGAATTTAGTGCATTTTATTTAATTTTCAGTTGCTATAATAAGCGATCACTAACAAAGCGCTCAGTAAGCTGATAAAAATAAATTCATGTCTAGTTTGTTGTTATTGCCATAATTAATTCAATTAATTTTAAACTAATTATTTAGTTTTATTTCTAATATTTTATCATTCTCTCTCTATCCTATAACTTCTAACTAATAACTTAACAATTGAAGACGCAAATATGTACAAAAATTAAACTACTTGTGGGTATTCGCGTATTTGTGCGGGGAAAGAAAAATTAAGAAGAAATGAAAATTAACTACTTTAACAGAGTTTTGCTGGATAGTGATGACTTCCAATGCAAACTATCAATTTGACGTAAAATGTTAGTCTCAACAGGTTTCAAACACTCTCCTGTTAAATGGGGTGGAATTTGGTAAAGAAGTTAGGGTAAGTATAAAAAATGGCCAGTGAAACGGTAGCAACGGTTAAACCAAAGAAGGCAAAAAAGGAGCGCCTAAATAGAAGAAAGAGTATTTCTTAATTAACCTGAACCTGAACTCAGAATTTCTAAATATATTAAAATAGAGGGAAGTAACATAAAGTTATGTTCAATACTACCAGTGTTTGAAGATTAAATTATTAGAATAAAACAAGTGGTTAAATCTTTCAAATTATTTGTATTTAATTAATTATTAATACTCGACTTTCGCACAAATCATATATCTATAAAATTGAATAAAAAAATTAATAACCCAAAGCTTGAGATATTTAGTATGAGAAAGTAGTAAAACAGTTAATGACTACTCAATGCTCTAAAGAAAGAATATAAAGTCATGCTGCATAAAAATAGTTGCAATTTTTCTGTAGGATCAATCCTTTTTGAGATAATCGCGATCCAATAATGTCTTTCCGTGACTGGATTACATAATGCGCGGAACTGAAAAATTTTGTAAAGTTGTCGCATAGAGAAAAATTCAATTTAAAGCGCAAGACTTCAATTTTCAAATGCATTCATGATACTAACCTTTTTTTAATCTTAAATAGGAAATATATTTCCAAAATTGCATTTTTCCCCCAACCTAGCCTTTAAAATATACATATGTGTGTATATTTCCGCAAGAAACTATTTATACAACTCCTTTAGGGATTTTAATCTTTATATACAACTATTCGATATATACGTTTCGACGACTTGTATCCCGGATTAAGATGGATTAAGATGGATTTTTTAGTGGTTAGAGAAATACCGCCTTTGGGCGTTCTACAATGGGAAACAATATCTTTGAGGAACCCAAAAAAATTTACTAATCAATTAAATATTTTTCTTCCAAATTAAGATATTTTTATTAATATCTTGTTTGTTTATTTCATCAATATTGTGTATAAAAGCCAGATTCGAAGTTTTTTAACGTAATACTAATAACATATTTTATTTTAAAGTTTTTGTAGGTATTCGATATCTTAAATGACAGTTAAATATTTAAACTATGGACCGCAGGTAAAACATTATTGTCTAGGGTGGAGGTATAAAATGGGCAGCCATTTTACTTAAATAGTAGATTTGAAGCAAGTGAGGAGCCAAACGACGAGAGAGTTGCGATGCTAAGTGTCGCCACTAGGTATTTATTATTACATTTTAATTAATATGGTTAATTATTAAATTATGAGTTTTCTATTGTGCTTTCTATTACGGACCATGTCAGGTTACTTTATTAAATCGCGATGTTCTCGAAAGAGGTTACTCTGACGGACGCATTGGAAGGGTTCACCTTTCTGAGGCATAATTTTGGTTTTCTTTCTTCTATCTTAATATTTTCACTAAATCTTAGTAATTTCAGAATGATCTACAAAATGTCACCTTTATTGTAATTTACATACTCTTTTCTCTATTTCCATGGGTGGGTTATTGTCAGCTCTTCATTCGCGTTTTTTACCGAATTTAACCCCATTTGTCAAAAATATGACCTTTTTGTGAATTTTATCATCTAGTAACTGGGCAATAATAGTTTAACTGTATAATGGAATAAGTTAAGGCGTCACATTTTTTTATGAGAGCTTGTAATAAGACGAAGGGATGATTAATGTAATTGAAATAATTAAACTATAGTTTGCCATTTAACCAATCAGTAGACGTTGCTTTATTTAAACAATGTATAACTGTATTCAGCGTTGTTTATTTGCATCTAAAATGCACAACAGTAGACCAGCGCATAATAAATTAATATTACTCGGTTAGCTTCGCTGCGCACCGTAGAGTAGTGATGGGTCGTACTCAAATCGTTTGGTTCTTCAACTTATAACACTTACCAAAGATGGATAAGGTATTTAATGAAAGTTATTTAAGAAAATTAAATAAACAAAACTTATTAGGCGTCACACTTTGGTTATTTCAACTAATTTAGCTAAATTGTTCGAAAAAGGTTCTTAAAACATCGGTTAGATGTACTTGCTAGAACTAAAGTGAAATGCAGTGAACTGTTTTAAAACGTTCAATATAAAAACGTTTACCAATCTAATATTAACATGAAGATCTGTACGAAACAATTATCACAACTAAATGAAATAATAAACGCAACAAGAAACTCCAAAGATTATCAGTTTCCTCTTAGAGTCCCAGCTATGGTGAATACAGATAATGTTATTACATAGAACTTTGCCACGTGAAACAGCTTCTTCATAGGTAAAGAGGAAAGAGAGAAAGCGCAAAATATATCTTACAAGTTTAAAAAAAACGTTGTCTGACTAAAATAGCTTCTTTGGGAGATTCGTGGGCTGCGTTAGATCTTCATCAACGCTGAAAATAATTATTTACCGTAAAAAAAATTGCAGTATTGTAACAGAGAGAGAAAGTAATGCTAATGAGCGTCACACCTTTATTTTTACAGGTGCGCCACAGAGTGAACAGTATAAAGAGATAGATACTATTTGTGCGCACCATGTTTATTAAAGGCGAAATATACGCGTCAACGCCGAGTAAATTACTTGAAAAGTAACGTCAAAGCTAAATTTAGAGATCTAGATTAAAAGTAAAAAATTGGTGCTGATTTACTAAACGCATATTTATAAATGCACACTGCATTTGTTACAATTTGTAACTCTGTAAAAGAAAATATACGAAATATCCAAAGCAAGCGTACTCTTGAGAATTTATAACATGTATTTGACATAGAGGATATATAAAAATGAGTATAGCAAGTTATTTAAATGCAACAATTAAATAAATAGTAATATATCTAATATCAAAGTGTAGCTAAAATAGTTTCGGAAATTATACAGATTAAAACGTGAAATTATGTTTCAACTGACATGTTTCCAATGCCGGCCCCGACAGTGTAGTAGCGTAGTGGCGCAGTCGTTAGCATGTCTCTACGCCCAAGGGACGCGGGTTCAAACACGATCGAGGTCGGTAAAATTTTCAGCGCCGAAAAATTTAAAAACCATGCCTTCTTCTGGGATAAGGAAGTAAAATTGTAGGTTCCGTATCAATGTGATGTTTGGCACGTTAAAAATACCTACTGGCGATGAAACTCCTCTAAATTCGGAAAAATTGTAGAAATGGGTATATTACAGTTCTAGTCCAAGAGGGCCAAGCGAAATTCCGCATCTTGATCCCTTAGCCACAAGAAACAGAACAAACAAAAACATGTTTGCAAAGATAATGTGCAACATCTGTCATTCAGAGGAGGCCATATTAGCGTACCGTAGCAAAGTTCCACCTACGAATTCCAAAAACTAAAGTATTTTTAATACTAAGAGTAAATATTTCATTATTAAAGAAATTTAGAACAAATTTTCACAAGATTTAAATTTCTACTTGTAATAATTAGTTCGTTCCAGCGGAACTTAAAATTTATGTAAGTAAATTACGACATATTCTATTACTGTAACTAAAAACTAGGGCAGTATTTTTGTCCAACGCATAAAGATTGAAATTAGTATGTTTAAAACAAATTGAAGTTGCCCTTTTTATATATTCAATATTTAAAGTCATATCATAAAAATTAATTGTTCAACTGGTAAGGAATTATTTTAGTAATTGTTCAAAATATTGACTTAAATTTAGCAGATAAAGTAAAATTGTTTATTTAAGTTGCCTCCTAAATTTATGACAAAATACACCAATATTTTTAGCGTCAATCGATTAATAAAAATATACAAGAAAACTACAGCAATAGTTTTTGTTAAAGAAACAACGTAATCATTAATTAATATAAATTATACACAATATGGTTTTCGTGTAGCAGCGGTTGCAGCCTTGGGAGGGTGGAGTCATATTGCAGAGGGATAAACATATCGGAAGCACAAATGATGGAGACGAGATGGCCAAACCAGACAAGTACAATTAGAATTCCACATTTCCTGCTACAGTTTACTTTGGCGGTATCATAAGAGTCCTCTAATGCTATCACTTACTTCTTCCAGATCTATCTACTACAGGAGCCGTGCGAATCACCGGATTCGACATATTGTAAGAAATAAAAAGAACTCTAAAATAAAAATAACTAGATTAGATAGAGCATCTAACAGAAGCGATTAGAGAACTTACACCATTATTAACAACGGGCTTCGGCCCACAGAACACTGATTAGTTTTTGAATTTGAGAACACTTTGTAAATTATAAGAAGGCCAAATTCAAACTGAAATATGTGGTCTGTAAACAGAGCAGCGGGGAGCAAGACAAAGTCGCCAGAACCCGATTTCGCATGTGTGCGCACATCAAACTTAATATTTATGACTCGACGATTTATTTAAATAAAATAGATGATAATTAATTAAAATTTTGGTTAATAACTAGAAATGCTTGTTAATTTGCTAGAAATTAAATTTTGACTCTTAGGGCCGGTTCTATAATTTAGTTTAATTCATTATTTGTACCTTAAATTATACCAACATATACAAAACGCAGGTTAATTCCTAGATAACCTTTCTACAACAATTTTTTGAAGCAGTATATGATAGGGAGTCTAAATCTTGGTGAAAATTACAACATTTGGTTAGCAACAGATAAAATATATTTAAAGGAAATTCTAATATCTGATTGGTTAAAATTTAAAAGCAGAAAAATAACCTCACATACGTCAGTGTTTATAAAATGATAACTTGTCTGTTTTCAAAAGTTTTGTTATCCATATAAAAATAATAAATGACTGTGAAGTAAACAATAGGAAAATAAGAGTGTGAATTTCACTTATGATGATATTTGCTATTTAATACACCTTGTGTAAAAACATAAAACTATAATTGGTGGGCATGCTTTTAGAAAATTATATTTCACAAACCAAACTTATTTCTGTATATTTCTGTACATAGCAAATATGAAAAAGAAAAAGCTTGAAATTTATCAACTTTTTATAAATTCCTCCTCAGGCAGAGTGTTAAGGTAGTTTAAACTAAAGGAACAATTGATATAAATAATTTTAAAATTTCATAAGTTCCTACATAACACAAACCTTTCTTTAAATAATTTTGGTCGTCGAAAGTTATTCAATCGATATTTTATTTCTTCATCATCATCTGAATAGAAAATATTTACTAGCTGAATATTCGTCATCAAACATTGACACCTATTGTGTTGCCTCAATTATAATGGCAAATTATATGTTTATAATCCAATTTGAATATTTAATTACTGATCAGCTAATTGATGTTAACCTGAAAATCAATTTACCTTAATACCAACTTAAGTAAATACGATGTATTTCTAAAGATATGTAACACAACCGTAAAATAAAACCGTAGAACATATTCGTTTGTAAATCGTAGTATAAATTTTAGACTAACTTAAAGTGAGGAATAGTTATCTTAATTTTATCTGAGTTACTGTAGAACCGGCCCTTACATAAACAAGTTAATTCAAAGTTTTTATTTCAAATTCCCAAAGTAACGCTAAGCATGGGCGTAACATACATATGGCCAGATGAAATAAACTAAACTTAAATAGTACCAAAAATTATGCGAAAAAATTCTAAAGTTAATTTAGATATTGCACAATTTTTATAACTAGAGAATAAAGTTCCTTAATGCTAAAAAGATGGCATAGAACACAAACCGTGACAACTTAAGCACCATTTAAGTATTTTGAACCTAAATGATTACTAGCGCAATACTAGTCATTTAATTTTCCTAGCATGTTGTAAATGCAAGTAAATCTTTGTTGTAGGCCTGAATTAACTAATATAAATGAAAGTAATTTGTACTTAATTGCAAGTTAGATAGTTATAAAGTAAGGGTTTTAGTGCTATTAAATTTAAAACTTAAAGATTAAACGAAGTTTAATAGTATAATGTATCGGAAAACTAGACTTACTATACATGACATTGGATATAGGCGTGGGACGATTTCCAAAATAATGCAGCATGGACAATCGTATTGGTGGATTATTATTCAATGCTGAACAAAACGTAATTATTCTTCCTGGAGCTAGATAGTTTCCCTATGGGTTACCAATGTTAGGACTTCCAGAATACATTCGGAAATTTGGTACAAAATCCTATTATCACAGGGCGAATTATTTGCGACTCTCAAGAACAACCACTAAAAAAAATCAAAGACACCGCTGTCATATATCCTAAAAATTATTGATAAGAAATAAAACAGCTAACTCAAATTAAAGTGGCACCAGTAAATTGAATTTTCCTTATTGACTATTTGTACACAAAGGACACAACTTCTCGACGGAAGATTTTACAAGTCAATCGTCGCTGCGCGCAAGGTGACGCGCGGTTGATATCTACATGTGAAAAAAGGTGCGCATGATAATTAAAAAACGCCGCTATATTGGAAAGCCGTCAATGATTTTCGAACAAACATATAAATTAATAAAATTAGTGGCTAAAGTTAAAAACAGAATTCATACCTTAACAAAAGTTAATTTAAAAAATTACCTTAATCTGAATTAAACCGTGACAAATGGTAATACCAGTTCTGAGAAACAATTAGTCTAGTTAACACTTTATCCACATATCAGAATAAAGAAATTGTTCCCTTTTTATATACTCGCCCAGCCTCGATTTAGTGTAAGCCAGCAACCTATATATTTGCTTGTTAATAACATACTGAATGTTTCAACATGGAAATTCTTACAATAAATTCATGAGTAATACGGATGAGCAGGTGATTGATGTTTAAACAAATGTTCATTCTATATTATGTATTTTATTTAGAAGTTGAAGACAAGCCACGTTTATTTTAATGACTGTTTAATATTTACAATTCTCAACAATGGTCAATGAGGATAGATAGCATTTATTGCATTCGAAAATATGCTTTCAGAATCAAAGGATAAATATAAAATTATTTTTTTTATATTGAAAGCAGCCTTAAACACGGTTTTAGGTATTCTGATGGCAGAGAATGTTCTTTTTTCTGAAATAAGACCCTCGGATAATATTGTATGTACAACCACAGGTTTCATCATTTTTAGATAAATTGAAAATGTTATATTTCTATTATACACTCTTTGGCATTGACCACCTAAAGTACATATCATCATTTGTCAGTAGAATATATTAGGATTAAAATCTTGTTAAACCTGAAATTTAATTTATATTAACAATATAATAAATATCCTTTAGTTAAAAGAGACGTTGAAACATTTTCGGGGCACAAGTTATCTTAGAGAACCGTTATGAATAGGCCGTAAATGTATATAATAGGGAAAACGTTTTCACAGTTATATACCTTTCATTAATTGTTAATTTAACTTTTTCCGCTTTCCGACATTTTTATCTCTGCGAAACACTTCTCCGAATGAACTTTTAATTAATTTAATAGCTTGTAAATTCAAAAAATCACTGAAATGTAATCGAGATAATGCGTTCTTTGAACGTTTACCTAGAAATGCCAATCTGACGGTGAATTGCAAAGTTAAACACCAAATTTATTTTTATTATGTACTGTAATACAAAAAACGATTCAGTTATTTTAAGTAACTATAAAAGTCATTATTTTACTGAAAGCAATATTTCACAGAACTTCTTCAAGAGTTGTAAACTAAGTATTTTTGAACAGTAGTAATTAAAAATAAGAACTCGGTGTAATAGGATCTTCAAACTTTAAACCCTTTTCTTATAATGTAAATATTATATTATCATACCGAAAATAAGTAGTTTCCCAATAAATATTTATGCAAAATCATTTTAACATTTAAATGATTACAGCTCGATAAATGTTCACTTTTCTATATTTATATCGTGTATTTATTGCAGGAAAGAAGATTGAACATTCTCATCTTTTTTTTTAAATAACGTACTATTGCATACTTGTACCATGCATAATTATATAAGGTATTTAATAACGAATATGTCTCTCGTTGGCCGCAACATATGTAATGTAATTTTTCATTAGTTAATATCGATATGGAATCAAATAATTAAATTTGGCTATTAATATTTACTACCTATTCGAATTTTTAGGGGTTGTCACTCTAGTGTATGAGTTGATTAAATTGTAATTAAACATAGGGTCTTTTCAGAAGCTAGGCCAGATTAACCCGGTTGCTACAAATAACTATAGAAGCGATTGTCATAACAATTGCATATATAAAAATTTTTATGAACCCAGTTAGTTCGAACAAGTTTGCGAAAAGGTCTAAAGGCGGATCGCACTTCAAACTAGTGCAGTAAGCACAACCTCTAAAGGGCATATAACCTTTTTACTTAAAGTGACCAATCTATCTATATCTATTGTTCAATAAGAGCGCTTTAATCGGACAGTAATATTTGATGATTCCAGAGGCGGTAGTTACAGTATTTCTCCTAGTTAGCAAAATTTGAATTATTCTATGAAATCAAATACTATCTATTTATTTATTTATTTATTAATTTATTTATTTATTTATATATTCAACCAACAGGTTAAAACCCAATAACCGGTTGAAATTGAATTACAATTACATTATTACAAGTATGAAACGTAAAAGCCTACAAATGCGAATACAAATATGGATCTTATAAAGAAAAGAATATTGATTTCATTTAACAGCAAAGATAAAGTAATAATATAAATATTAACATAAATTCTAAAAAAGAAAAAATATTAATCATATGTTACAAAAAAAATATGTTGATGAGCTTAATATTGCAATGAACAATAGAAGAAATTAAAAAATATAACTACAACAAAAAAAATATCAAAATTATGCCTTTTTCTAATTACTAGACTGCGAATCGGAAGTGATATAGTTAAGCTATTATAGTGTAATCAACCAAAAAATACGTTAAAGTACTGATGCTACCTAAACATCAACACTTAATTTACTTTTGTAATTACTCTTATACGAGTAAGTAAATTACATATAAAAATAGTTTAAGTAGAATGATTTTGTTAAAAAATTGTAAGCCAAAATAAGGTTTAATAAACATGAGGCCTCTATAAATTCAGAAAATCCCAACTTTTATAGAACAAAAAGATACAAGCTGTATAAAATATTTCGCAGTTCGATTTGGGAAAACTTCGTATTTGGGAAAATTTCAGTTAAATCAATAATTATTAATGAAAGGACAAATAATAAAGTAAATACGACGCTTGTTTTAGTGTTTAGCTATTATT
>JAHWXV010071114.1:0-10272 GCA_024586415.1 Phrixothrix hirtus | reverse complement strand
TTTGTTGCACGTTGTTTCAGCTCTTGTAAAGAAACAGACAGTGTTGCCAACCACATGAAACATAATTTCTCAGATTATTATCATGTTAGCCAACTGAAAACAAAATTCGGAACGAAAAATTCTTTCGTGTATATAATAGGGGAATGTTTTTGTGCTTTTACAAGGTTTCGTTCCTATTCACCCCAGTGTTCCAAATCACCCCGTTTTACGGTAATGCTTCATTTATCAAAATGTAATCAATGCAATTTAAAATTTTTCAGGTGACAATGTTGAACAAGCGTTGCTACTCACCATAAGTTAACACTTCGTGTTCAGAGAACTCAACTATTGTGTCAGCTGAACAATCCCATTTCAACATGATACAGAGCGTAATAGTACACCTTAAATTTCGGTATCAAGAGTGACCGTCATTTACCTTAGTTGATTCCATTAATAATCTCAAATTTTTAGAGCTACGTTTCGTGTATTTTTGGATGAGAAGGAATGTGCGGTTCGAGTGCTAATGTTGAATTGGTCATTTATTTTGGATTTATATGTTTCCTATTAAATAATATGTACCTACGGGAGCGTAATTACCTTTTGGTAAATCAATACCTTTCTTCAAGAAGCCCTTCAAGTTAACTTTCACGTGCACGCCTTTTAGTAATTTTAATCAGGATTGATTTATTTTGAGTAAGGGTTTCTTTTATTTCTCTCTTTGGGAAGATTCATTTATGTAAAGAGTTCTTTTGGACAACCAAAAATACCTTTCTTGGTTTTTATAAGAGAATAAATTAACCTTTATTAGAAACATTATTATCATTGAAGGATAGGATCTAGGAGGCGATCTTATTATAATAAGGAGGCCGTTCTTGAAGCAACTTTCTTCCAAAAAAAGCAAAGTGTGATACTTAGAGCAAGGTAGGAATTCATTGTTTTTTAAGAGCTTGTGCGTGCTCATTGAGGTTCTGCAATAATTAGGAGCCGGTGAATATTATTAACTTTTGTAAACCACTAAGATTAAGAACAATAGTTCATTCATTTTATATGTTAGTACAGTGTGGTCCAATTTCAGTGGAATTAAATGGGCAACTTTCTTATTAGCGCAAATAAATGAAAACGGCTTAGGTACCATTGGCTTCTTTTTATGCTTATTCCATTACTGTTGCAAAAAATAAGCTCCGTCTTCCGTTTTTTCCTTAGAGGGAAAAGTAAAAAATAATCGATTTCTTCAATTTGCTGTAACTCCTTTATTTTCGAAGCTAGAATAAAATAATTTTAGGATTGTTGAGACACTTTTTAACGTATAATTCAATGTCATCGGTTGTTTTTCCTAGCCTTTTCCATAACTGCGCTATAACTCAAAGTTGAATTTTTTAAATGGAAACCAACATATAAATCATTTCACAAGCTTTCCGAAAATGTATAATATATACTTATTTTCAATAATAAATTCTCTACAACAAATTTTGTTTATTAATATATCTTGTCTGAAAATAAACAATAAAATATATAGTTGGCTATGAAACACTTGAAAGATAAGCTCGATCAACATTTAAAGAAAACACTAAACAAAATAGTGAACTATGAAAAACACTTTGGAGCTGTCGCTTGTGTTTGGAAAAGTTGTTTGTCAAGATAGGTTTATCTACATTCTTCATTTTAGTGTCACCTTAAAATTGTTGAAAATAAGTTTTGAAATGGCTAAATACGCCAACTATGAAAAGTATGACATGTAACGAAAATTCTAGCACAGCAAGTCTTTAATATCATTTACAATTTCCCGAAAGGGGGCAACCAAATATAAAAACTTTTAGACAGTAAATTCTTGTTATTTATTACTATTATTAAAGTATACGTCTTAAGTACATACATGTTAGGTTAAAACATAATTTAACTGAATTTGGTTCATTTGTCTGGCTGCAAATAATCAAAATGACACTCTTGAGGAAGAAACCAGTCTTATTATAGGAAGTGTAGAATCAAGTCACGAAGCTTCTTCACGGAAATTGAAATAGATGTTAGTTTTTCAAAAATTAAAACATTAAAAATTTTAAAACGCTACAAATACAAATCATATAGGTATCATAAGAAGCAATATTTGAAACAGGAAGATTTACCTAGTAGGCGCAAGATTTGGTATTGGTTTGGAAGGCAAATGAAGTTTAAAATTTTAACGTTAACATTATTTGGAGTGATAAGTCACACACCTCAAGTCCTGCAATTTTTAATATACAAAATAACCGCTATTAGGCAAATAAAAATCTACATCTAACCATACCTAGACGAGCTCAAAGAAAATTTGGAATTAATGTATTATGTTTCCTAAAATGACATAGTTTACTATATTATATTTTTAGAGCCACGCTTACTTCTGATAGAAATATCCAAACATTATAACACAATCTGGAAGATTTTTTTGATAATATTCCTCTAGAAGAGAGACGAGTGATAATTTTTCAAAAAGATGGTGCGTTAATTGTGTCTAATAACTACGAGTAGATGGGACGCAGGAATCCATAAAATGACCAGCACGTTCACGCAACTTAAATCCATTGGATTTCTTTTTGTGGGAATGTTTGAGCTTTCCCAAAATGGAAAATGTAGAAAGAGCATTTGAAGCAGTTCAACTACTACAAATTCTGAATGCAACAAGATCTTTGAGACATAGATGTAACATGTGCATTTCCCATTTTAGGGGAGCACTTCGAAAAGTATTTGTAAATTTTGTTAGTTCGTTCATTTTCTGTTATTTTAGTGTCTTCTTTAAATGTTGATCAAGTTTATCTCTCAAGTGTTGCATAGGCGACTATATTTTTTGTTGTTTAATTTCAAACAAGATATATTAATAAACAAAATTTAAAAAACTCAACTTTGAGTTACAGCGCAGTTATGGAAAGGGATAGAAGAAAAACGACTGATGGTATTAAATTCTACGTTAAAAAGTTCCTCAACAATGCGAAAACTATTTTGTTATAGCTACGAAAATAAAGAAGTTCCAGCAAATTGAAGGAATTGGCCATCTTCATTTTTTCTCTCCAGGTAAAAAACGAAAGAAAGCAGCTTATTTCTGGCAACGGTAATGGAATAAGCATGAAAAAAGCCACAACTACTAGTACTAGTATAGTTTGTTTGTTTGTTTTTGTGGCTGAGGGTTTTGGATGCGGAATTTCCCTTGGCCCTCTTGGATTAGAACTGTTATACAGTCATTTCCTTATGCTTACTAGAATTTTGCCTAATCTGGAGGAGTTCCACCGCCAGTAAGGATTTTTAACGTGCTAAACATCGCATTGACACAGGATCTAAGATTTTGCTTTCTTATCCGAGAAGAAGACATGTTTTTTAAATTTTTCAAACTGCTAAATTAGCAGATAAGAATTTCTTTTTGTGCTTTCGATTGATTTTCATTTACAGCAATATTTGTCATTCATAGTCTTCGTTTGGGATTAGTAAAATCGGGAGTCTTATTTCCGCGGATATGCTGGTCCGTACAGGATTGTCTTTCTTAGATTCAGGGACAAAGAAGAAGATGTGAGATAATAGGAGAATTCATCTTGTGAATAACCTCTAGATGTTATTTTGCTTAGTAATTATAATTTTCTTTTGAACTGCGTAATAGATAAAAGTAAGAGTTATAATGACACCTTATAGTAAACCTTAGAGCAATTGTTAATCAGTTTTAATCGTAATCGTTAAATAAATAATGACGCGACTAATAAATTAGTTAGGTCATTCACAATTTAAAGTATTTACGATTGATTTAATTAGTTAATTGTATGATTATATCACATGATTGGTTCACAATAGCTGTATCGTAGATAGTAGGAATGCTCGTGTTGAGTTAAATTTACATTAAATTCTTTGACCGCTTCGGTACCTTAACTATTCGGATCCCTTATGAGCTTCAATTGTATTAAAAGTTCACGATAATAGGAGATCATATCTATGCATATCATTTTATGAAATCTAATTAGAATGTTAGCTTTAAAAATAAGTTTAGTAATTATTTGAAGTATATTATTTATTAAGAAGGTACATAACTATCTGTGTTAACTTTGTAAATTGGCCTTACGAAAATACGCAAACATTTTATGCAATTTGAATTTTGAACAATTCAAAATATATGGAGAAAATGTCTGTTTACGAATCTGATATGCATATCCAAGGAGTATTAAGATAAATTTGACTATTTTAAATTAAGTTTACAGTCTGATTCTAATGAATCAACCAACAAATATATAATTTATTTCATTAACTTTGCATTTAGATGTCTATTAGGACAAATATTAAATTCAGTTTAGGGACTTCGAATCGCCTATTCAACGATATCGTAAGTACTTACTGTATTTTGTTATACACACATTTTCGCCTAGTCTCTTTATGAACAATGAAGTTATAATAATACAAAATTCAGTACTCTACTATTATTGTCGGATCAAGATTAGTTTTAGAGCGTTTAGATTTATTATGTTAAATCAACATTAGAGTAATCTGATGAACTATAATATGTTTTCTTATCTTACATGAAGTTTTAAATGTTAAAAGGAACACTTGTGATACCGAGCGTTGTTCTATAATTTGTTAGATCTTTTTCATTTAATTATAATGCGATGAACACAATTATGAGTTTTAAATTAAAGTATACTTTCTCGGCGTTTATGATATAAATAAGAGAAGTGCTATACAATATTAACTAAGATTTCTTTCCAGATGGTCCAGGTAAGTTATTTTGAACGAGCAACCAAAACTATTTCACACTAATGTCTGGTAAACGATGTATTGCTTTTGAGGAAATTAAGTTACCGATAGACTTTATCCTAAGGTATTGTTCTTTTGGCCTACTTAGCGTCGATGAATTTCAGAGTGAGTAGATTTTGAATTTCGGAACATCAACGCAACGCTGTGGACGATTAGATAACTCGAATCGACCACTTCTGACTACACGACTGCAGCTGCCGGCATTTTAACCTTAAGTTTGCTAATAGTGTCTTGTGGTTTAGAATTACATTGTTATTTTATTTTTAATCTATTCGCACCCGACAACGTGAGAACTATATCTGTAAGAGAGTTTACCATAAATTGACTCTGATTCGCTTAATTCTTTATTTTATTTAAAAATGTAAAAGACTTCTTACTTAATTATTCATCTCTTTATTTATAAGTCAAAACGAGATGAATACAAATTTAAATTTTACAGATTAAATAAATAGTAACCGACAAAACTAGAAATACCTTCCTCTTCTGCGCATGCAAAAAATACAGTTCTACCATATATTCTTTAGACCATTTGAACAGAAAATGTTTCACTTAATATCATTTTCGAGGTAGAAAGTGCTTCCTCTCTACTCTCTGAAGTCAAATTTTTTTCTGTTCACTTATATCAAATATTTTCAATGCAATTTCATTTTGTTTTATGACACATTTCGAGATGCAGAAATTCCTAAGCCCCCTTGGTTTCAACTACTAGGGTCATTTTTCCACGCCTACTAGAATTTTGCTGAATCTGGAGGAGTTCCATCTTTAGTAGGGATTTTTAACATGCCAAACATCACATGGACACGTGACCTACGATTTTAACTCCTTGTCCCAGAAAAAGGTATGTTTTTAAATTTTTCTCCGCTGAAAAATGTATCTAGATCGATCAGCTTCGAGCTCGCATGCCTTGGATTTTAGATTTGTGTTTAACATATAGCATTATTTTAGGTATCAAAAAGTGGTCGGAAAACTTTTGTGTGTCACTCGTACACAATAGCATTTGCAATAATTTGCTGCCTGCTGTATCGAACAGCTGCCCGCTACAAATGCCCTCTCTGCACCTGAGATAAATATACTATGAGAATCTTATTAGGCATCAAAGTGTAGTTGAAAAGCTATTGTGTGTCACAACCCTTAGCTGCTGATGTATTAAAAATCTGCAGGTTACAAATGTCCATTTTCTACCCTTGAAATACAATGTACCATTCTGCATACTTAAACAGGAAGTGTTATTATTATTGGAAATAAAAGAAGCATTTTCTGCTCTCATGCCTAAAGCTTTTTCTGTCATATTAGTTGACCGTTACGGAAATAAAATAGTTCGTTTTAATTTAAGTAACTAATTTCAGTAACTTGATATACGTATATCACTGATTAATATGATAAAATATCTTATTCTTCAACGCCTATATCAATTGACTTTTGATTTGGTTTACGTCGCAGTCAAGTTGTTATAACTGATTTATCAGGCTGAGTGAAGTTGATTTGGTATGGCCCTCCAAAACAATCAAACTTAAGTGAATGAAATTTGTGTGTACAATAACGTACCAAGTACATTGTATTAATTTAAAATGAATAAATCAATCTATAAAAACTACTAAAATATTATTCTTGTAATAGATCAATACTAGCAGTTTAAAAAAATTAAACTTTCTTATCAAATTGGTTTTCAATATTTACATAAGGTTCTGCTTTGTTCTAAAAATATTAAAATTGACAGTTGAATGAAAGTAAATATTACCTCTAAATAATTTACAGTTTTGATAAAGAATACATGTAATAATTATCTTTATATAAATATGAATGAATTTTAATATTTGTACAGAGAATTGATAAATTAATTATTTCTCCAATTTATATCTTTTTGTACCCACCCACTAGTAATTATTTAAATATTTACGAGGGTCATTCGCAAAGTAGAGAACGTTTTTTTCTATAAAAACTATTATTGCATATAATGAAGCAGACCTTTATTTTACATATATTTGGATACCTAAGCTACTTTTCTGCATAGTAACCCTTCAAATTTAAGTACTTGTACCGTTTCACCAACTTTTTTATACCGTCTGCATACTCATCACCGGCCTTGTCATAGCGATAGAGAAAGGTCAATGCTGCTGCCATTCGTTTGGTTTTGTGGTCGTTTAACAAAATCTGAGGAACCACCTAGCACACATTTTGTTATAGCCCAGATCTTCCCTAACAATTTCGTACAACACAGTTCCTGAAATTTCGGGAAAGAATGAGTGCAGTCCACTAATTGTAAAATGCCAATCTTCTTGAATTTTTATTTCAATCCTTGCTTTGAGTCCGGCAGTTACAACTGAGGGCCGGCCCGACCGTTCTTCATCGTGAACATTCGCGTGTCCACCATTAATGCACCATTTTAGAACTTACGTGTCGTTCATCACATTACAGTAAATCTCAGTTATCTGTCTATAAATTTCGATGGGTCGGACTTTTTGCACGTTTAAGAAGCAGATAACACTGCGAACTTCACACTTGGCGGGATCGTTAATTTTGTCATACATTTTAACATCGCTAAGTAGTAATCAACGGTAGCGGATCGTAGTTGCCGTCAGACTGAAATGAAAGAGTGCCACAGTCAATGGTCGGTCGGCAGTGGTGGTGGGGGACGCGATCACTTGTCATAAAACAACGTTATTTACTTTTTGAATGAGACTCGTACATCGATAAGCTGCCCTTTAGAGATTTGAATTCTCCGGTTACCACTATTCTTCGATGATTGTTTTCTTGAATACATTTTGATTCCTTGAAGTACAACATAATAATTACATGTGTTAACTCTTGATTAGTAATTTATTCACTCTGTCGGATCTCGCCCGAATTGATTTCAGGCGAGTTAAGCAGTCTCGTAATGCGAAAACTTATAACACATAAGGTAAATTATTAACTTATTTTTATACGACGTGTTTACGGTTGATAAAGTTCATTTGATAAAATACTTCCTTAGCGGTGGCTTATTGAAAAGACGTGATTTTTGGCGTCTTTCACGTCGGAAATATTTGTATTATCATTGTAAATTTCACCAACAACCTACAATTTTGGCCTTTAACTAAAGTTCTCACGGTTAGTTTAAATTTTCTTCTGTGCGTAACTTTTATAACATACATTAGACCAAGTATTTCTATTTAAATTTACAAAGATACAGATAGTTTAATACTAAAATTAATATTTGTAGCTTTATGTAAATCACGTACCGTTCATAAATATGGTACTTTAAACAATTATATTGTTGATGAATGGTTACTTATTGCTATATCTATTTCATATAAATAACTATTTTTATATCCGGCATAATTATGCAGTCTGTTTTAAATTGGTGTTACGAAATACATTTCGGTCTAGTTAATTATTTTGAAAGCATCTTATGTTACGTTAGTTAATTAGTTATTTAAATTAAATTGTTAAATTTTTAATTTATTTTTCTTGGATGTCTTTAGTATGACGATAAATGAGAAATAAAACACTGGAGAATTGGAAAAAACATCGTTATCAAAATAACGACTTTCAAATCAAAAAATTACTTCATCAGTATTGAAAAATTACATCAAATTTTTAAATGACAAAATATACTGCTGCATGTTTGTCTTTAATCGATTGATTCATATTGTTATCAACCAATATAGGTACTTACCTAATAACGTTGTAATAAATTTTGAATAGGCATTTTTTTGTAATAGCTTAATAGTCTAATTAGTAATAGGAATAGATGTTTATCAACTTATCAAAAATAAGTGTGACTAACATAGCATTGTACTAATTGCTATGAAGTGAAAATTCAATAAAAAAATTGGGTCAGTATCGATAGTTCACGTTTCAAGTATTTTCAACACATCCAATGTAATGATCACATTTACTTTTTACTTTCTCTTACGTATATGAAATATCTATGGTGAAAGTCATGTTTTCGGTCAGAAATTTTCCATTTCAAGTTTTTAAATACACGTTTTCAGGTCCCCAGAGTCCGAAAAACATGTTTTTAGAAATTGGTCTGTGTGTGCATGCGTGTGTGTGTATATCCGGGTGCGTGGGTGCGTGTGAGTGTGAGTGTGTGCGAGTATGTGTGAGTGTGTGGGGGTGTGTAAATGTGTGTGAGTGTGTGTTAGTGTGAGTGTGAGTGTAAGCGTGAATGTGAGTGTAAGAGTGAGCATGTGCGTGTGTGTACGCGTGTGTGTTTGCGTTTGCGTTTGCGTGTGCGTGCGCGTGTGCGTGCGCGTGTGCGTGCGCGTGTGCATGTGCGTGCGCGTATGCTCTTGCGCGCGTGTGTGTGTGTGAGTGTTTGTGTGTGTGTGTGTGTTTGTGTGAATGTGTGTGTGTATGAGTGTGTGTGTAGGTGTGTGTGCGCGCGCGTGGGTGCGTGCGCTCGTGTGTGCTTGCGTGCGTGCGCGCGTGCGTGCGTGCATGTGTATGTGTGCGTGTGTGTGTCTCACTGTGTGTGTCTGTGTGCGCGTGCGTTGGTGCGTGCGTGCGCTGGTTCGTGCGTGCTGGCGTGAATGCATGCGTACGTGCGTGCTTGCGTGCGTGCGTGAACATGTGCGTGTGTGCGTGCGTGCGTGTGTGCGTGTGTGCGTGTGTGCGTGTGTGCGTGAGTGTGTAAGTGTGCGTGTGTGTGAGTGTGTGGGTGTGTGTGTGCGTGGGTGTGTGTGTGTGAGTGTGAATATGAATGTGAGTGTGAGCGTGAGTGTAAGTGTTAGGGTGAGCGTGTGCGTGTGCGTTGTTTGTGTGTGTGCGCATGTGCGTGCGTGTGCGCGTTTGACTTTGCGTGTGAGTGCGTGTGCCTGTGCGGGTATGTGCCTGCTCGTGTGGGTATGTGTGTTTGTGTGTGTGCGCGCGTGCGTTTGTGCGTGCTTCCGTGTGCGCGTGCGTACGTGCGTGCGTGTGTGCAAGCTTACGTGTGTGCGTGTGTTTGTGTGTGTGTGAGTGTGAATGTGAGTGTGAGTGTTAGTGTGATTGTGAATGTAAGTATGAGTGTGACTGTGTGTCTGAGTGTGAGGGTGTGTGTATGCGTGTGCGTGTGGGTGTGCGTGTGCTTGCGCGTGCGCGTTAGGTTGCGCGTGCGAACGCGCGTGATAGTGTGTGTGCCCGTGCGGGCGCGCTTGCGGTTGCGCGTCTGTGTGTGTGTGGGTGTGAGGGTATGTGGGTGTGGGTGTGGATGTGTGGGTGTATGTGTGTGTGTATGGGTGTGTGCACGTATGTGGTCAAGATATCTCGAAAACTAAACGTCGTAGAAAAGTGGAAATTTATATACAAGTTTATTACCGCCTTATCACTTCCGTGTAAGAATTGCCTTAAAATCAATGACTGGAAGTGCCACGTTATTCTTGTGATTTTTAGGTTTTTTGCAATTTTTTCGAAAAAGGCTGCAATGATTTTGTTTAAACTCACCGCGTGTCTTGTGCCTATAATGCTATATTACATGAACTAATTGGTTTCTCTGAGAAAATTCGTTGAAGTGAGTTATTGAGAAAAATCTCTAGAGTTAAGCAACGTTTCGTCTGGCGAGTAACTTGGATG